>BLSH010093681.1:862026-877894 GCA_018402905.1 Glandirana rugosa
CGACGAAAACCGGCATTTCAAAATGTCCGCCGTCACATCCGCACCGACCGCGGAAGACTCCCAAAGACAACCCATGTCAACAACAGCAAATGGGTGGGGAGAAATGACTGTGTCGAAACCCTGTAGGGGTGATGCTCATCCTACTAGGAGTTGACTAGGCAAAAAAAAGCAAAAAAGGATAGGCTGGCCTCTCCCAGGGGGCCGTCCTCACTTCAGCATATAATCCCCCTGCAGTGCATAGCATATCAGTTCGTAACAAGCCGTACAAAAGCAACACAGAGGGGTGGGTGCTGCGTCTGTCAGTGAACTCAGAGAAAAGGATTTTACGGTAAGTTTTAATAAAATCCCTTTTTCTCTTACGTTCACTGACAGACACAGCTCTTCCTTGACATGTGGGGATGTCCCAAAGCTGTGTCAGTAAAGAGGGGTGGGTAAACGACAACAACTGTACCCAACAGAAACCCTCAGAAGGCGCCAGCCACGCCTACACTGCCGCCTGTAAAACTTTACGGCCAAAAGCAGCATCCGAAGATGCGGATACATCAACTTTATAAAACTTAGTAAACGTGTGCACCGAGGCCCAAGTAGCCGCCTTGCACTCCTGTGACACTAAGGCCTGGTGTCTGAAAACCCAGGAAGTGCTAACAGTCCTGGTGGAATGAGCCGTGACCGGAAAAGGGGGTACCTTGCCCCGAACAGAATACGCATGAGTCACGGTCTATCTGATCCAACGGGAAACAGTGGCCGATGAGGCCGCCAATCCTTTGCGCGGACCGTCAGTCAGTACAAACAACGCATCAGACTTCAGAAGGGAGTCTGTAACCGCCAAATACACCCGCAAAGCCCTCACGACATCCAATGAATGTAACTCAAATTCCTTCGGATGTGAAGGATGCGGACAATATCTTCATTAATGTGAAAAGAGACCACCTTCGGTAGAAACAAGGCATCAGCCTTCCGAAAAGGAACTGTAGCCGTCAAACACACCCGTAATGCCCTTACGACCTCCAAGGAATGCAAAGCAATCTCCGTGCCGAGCGACAGGTGTGGGCACAATGAAGGTAGAACAATGTCCTCATTATGAGAAAAAGAGGAAACCACTCTTTTTGCAGAAAAGAAGGATAAGGGCGCAGCACCGCCTTATCCTATAAAGAACCAAGTAGGGAGACCTACAAAACAACGCTGCCAACTCAGACACCTGCCCAGCGGATGCAATGGCCACTAAAAGGACCGCCCTTCGTGACAGCAATTGTAAGGAACTATCCCTGATCTGCCCATATGGCGATTATGCAGTACGGATAGTACTAACTTCAAAACCCACAGTGCCAATGGCAACCGAACCTGAGGAGCCACATGGCGTACACCATGTACATGTACAGATCAATACAACATCGCTAACGGACGCTGAAAAGAATCGCCAGAGCCGAAATCTGGCATTTGAGCGTCTCAAAGCCAACTTTTATCCAGGCCTTGCTGTAAGAAAACCAGCACCCGAGCCATGGAAAAAAAGAGCGGGGGTTCCAACCGCCCGCCTCATACCAGGCAAAGTAAGCCTTCCAGGTGCGATGACATATTTTGCGTGAAATGCACTTAGCAGGATGGGTCCCCGAGAGAGCAGCTCTTCGCAAAGCGGAAGTCGCCAAGGAACGTCCGTCACCATCCGCACCACGTCGGCGCACCAAGGGTGCCAAGGCCAATCCGAAGCCACCAGGATTGTCGGGATTTCCTCCACTTCTATCCTGCGCAGGAGCCGCGGTAGAAGCTTGAAAAGGGGAAAAAAAATTAAAGCAGCCTGTACTGAAAACAAGGCGCTACCAGAACGTCCGTGGCGCCGCCAACTTAATCCTGTCCTGCATACGAAGGTCTGCACCTAGTGATTGAACCTGGTGCCAGCAGGACCACGTCTGGCGTGCTCCACCAGTGGCAGATCTGGCAGAACACCTCTGGATGTAGGTACCATTTCCCCTGATCCAGAGTCTGGCGACTGAAAAAGTCTGCTTGCCAGTTTTCTACGTCCGGAATGTAGATGGCGGAGATTGCCGGTACGTGAGATACTGCCCACCCTAGAGTGTGGGCCGCTTCCGCAGCTGCTGCCGAGCTTCATGTTCTGCCCTGATCGAACACGTACGCCACTACTGTGGCGATGTCCGACTGAACCGGAACCGGGAGGCCATGCAGCCTTGTCGCCCAGTGGGAGAAAACAGAGCCTGATTGCCCTCAGCTCCAACACATTTATAGGAAGGCGATATTCCTGCGCCGACCAACGACCCTGAGCAGACAGCTGTGCCAGGACTCCTACCCAGCCTGATAGGCTGGCGTCCCTCGGGACTATCGATCAAGGCAGGGGGAGAAGACTTCCCCAACGTCAAGGCCGGGACCCGAAACCACCAGGACAACAACCCCCTGGTCTGGTGTCCAATTTGATCAGTTTGCCGAGACCATGAGCCCCACATACAGAAACGTAAGGAGGACCACCGACGTGACAGCAGGACTCGTACTGCTACTTGTAGCATCAGTAACTTGGCCGGAGGAAGGAACACCTTCGCCTGCTCCGTGTCCATAATTAGACCCAAATATTCCAGTTGACAAGACCGAGTCAATGCCGACTTCTGCAGGCTGATCAGCCAGCCGAAATCTCTCATCAAGGCCATGGTGATAACAACATTGTCCTCCAGAGCCAAAGCGGACTCCGCTCGCAGGAGCCGATCATCGGGGTATGCCCCCACGGTAATGCCTCACCGCCCCAACAGAGCCAGCACCGGAGCCAATAGCTTGGCGAAGACCCGAGTGACCGAGGCCAGGACGAAGGGGAGCGCCACAAAAAGATTAATGTAGATCCCCTACCGCAAAGCGCAGGAAGCGCTGGCCCTAGGTGAAGGACGGCCACGGCCGAGCGTACATACTCCATCCTGAATTTTTGCGCTTTCACCAAGTGATTGAGCGCCTTCAAGTCCAGAACTGGCCTGACCCCACCTTAGTTGTTGGGTTCCACAAAAAGGGTTTGAATAAAAACCGTGGAAAACCTCTCCAATGGAGGGACCGGTACAAGTACCCCCTGTTCGGACAGCGTCTGAACCGCCCCTAAAAGAACTTCCTGACGCCCCGGAGGGGCCTCAAGTTCGATAGGAACCTATCTGGGGGTAGAGTGTTGAACTCTAACCTGTACTAGGGGGACACCACTTCTCGACTCAGCGGTCTGAAATGTTATAGGTCCACCAGTCTGCTAAACTCAGCAGTCGGCCCCCTACCCGAAAGTCAGGCGGGGGCAACCCCTATGCGGAGGAGAACTTGTCCTCCATCTGTTCGGGCATGCAGTGCCAGGGCCGCTTACCGACCCCCAAGGCAGCCTTGCCGGGGCCTGAGCCCTTGCCCGTTGTACCGGGCATACGAAAAACCGCCTCTGGCCCGAAGAGGATGGACCATGCTTACGGCAGTACTCCCGCCGTTGTGGTGCTGGAAGAAAAACATACTCTTCCCCCCGGTGAAATCCTTACTGATTTCATCCAGTTGCGCCCCAAGAGCCAACCTCCCTAAAAGGGTAGGTCCGTGAGCCCCTTATGGACGCGTGGTCACCCAACCAACAGCGTAACCACAGCAACCGTCTCACAATGGCTGCAAAAAAATCAGACCTCTTCGACAGCAGGTCTAAGGCTACGCCACACAGGTACCGTAGACCCTGTATCAGGTGTACAATCTGCTGCAAAGCCTCCGGGTAGTACCTGAAGTCCAGTCCAGAGTGCAACTCAGTCGCACGATCCGTAAGCGACTGCGCCACCATGCCGGTCTCAAAAAGCCGGTCTCATGGCCGTCCCCGCTAACAAGAACATGTCTTGAGCATCGCCTCCGTCCGCTTATCGGTCGGATCCTCAACAGATGGAGACCCTTCCGAAGAAAAGGTCGTCACCCTATTTAGGCGAGCCCTGGAGAGTCCACTGCGGGGGACGCCCCTTCTGTAAAAAACTATCCACCAAGGGATAACTATACAGAACCGCTTAGGCAATGAAAGGATTTCTGCGGCTAACGCCATTCCTTATACACAAACGGTGTAAAAAAAAGTGGACATAAAGATAAACCTTAAGTGTCCATGCTGGCTTAACGGACCCACAAACGTAGGTAGTCCGAAGGCTCCAGCTCACCACTTGAGAGCTCCACGGGGGTCCCTGTGACCACTGAGCCCCCCGGTTCAGATTCCTCCCAGAAGAGGGAGGGGGAGGGGGTGGACGCTTTTTAGTCACCCCCTTGGCACAGTTCGGTACCCACCGGCAAAGAATTCCCCCAAAATGAAGTCAATTGGACTAGGGGAACCACCGGTCCCAGCACAGCCTATGCTTCCATGGACCCCTCCGGGGAAGAACCCATAGGCTCAGTCGCCATTGTGCCACCTAAGTCCTTGCTAGGCCCAAAGGCCATGACACCCCCACAGTGCAGCCTCATCAACACCCCACAGAGCGACCGGGCATGCCCAGAAGGACTGTGCCCACCGCCACCGACACCCCAGGGATAATCAGCTATACTTGCTGTTTTCCCTTCTGCGTCGTGTCCCAGGAGCGCAGCCCGCCACTTATATTGCGCTGTAATGCCGCCGTGCTGTCTAAATTCATGGATCACCAAAAAAAAAAAAAAAAAATGTCAGCCGAACGAATCGCTGGAGGCCCAAGCCGAAGCACACCAGGCCGCGACTACGGCAGATGGCCGCCAAAGCAGTCACTAGAGGCCAAACAGCACACCCGCGGCTACGGTAACGATCGTGGCTACGGCAACAACGATCGCTAGCAAAAATGGCGGCAATCCGCCGCAAAATGGCGGCGGATCGACACATGGCAGCTTCGAGCGCGGGGATGCAGTGCGGGGGGGGGTAGGGAGGGGGAGCCCAGGCAGGATTCATTAAAAAAATGTGGCCCTGAAACCCTCCACCGGACTTGGTACCGCAATCCGCTCCCCCACCCTGGAAGGGGGGGAGGGGGGGTCGCTCACCAATCCGACGGGCGCAGAGGGTGACCACCCGGTAGCAGAATTTTCCCCCCTCAGAGGGGAGGGATGCTGCAGGCCAAAACGGCGTCTCTGGACGCGAGCGCAGCCCGGTCTCTTAAACGCAAGTGGTGTTTAACCACTGGCCCACCCGCACAAAATGGGTATGATGCGGCGGACCCCACCTAAGCTAAGGGTTAGCGCGCATCGGTCGGCCGCGCTGGGGAAAGTACAGGATTCCAGATATCCTCTATGCCCCAGCCGGCTTCTTGATAGCAGTCTTCATCAGAAGTCTTGAAAAAAATAAAAAAGCGGTAGCAAAAAAGATGAACCGCAGGTCCCATCAGGGAGCCAGGTCTAACTCCTTGCACTAGGCATTAAAAACTGGTATGCTATGCACTGCAGGGGGATTATATGCTGAAGTGAGGATGGCCCCCTGGGAGGGGCCAGCCTATCCTTTTGCTTTTTTTGCTTAGTCAACTCCTAATAGAATTAGCATAAACCCACATGTCAAGGAAGAGCTGCGTCTGTCAGTGAACGTAAGAGAAAATACCTTTACACAGTACCCTGGTCCTCTGGATGGTCGTCTGAGGAGGTTTGTAATGCTACACAGTGCTCTGGGAGGTCTGGGTAGGCCTGTAATGCACAGTACTCTGGATAGTTGTCTGAGGATGCTTGTATTGCTGCACCTAAACATACCACACCACTAAGCACACTACAGTCGCTACCTTGCTTGCGGCGAGGGGAAGCACTGATGGGCTGTGCAGGCGGATCGCCAAGGAAACCAGAATTTTTTATGGGTAAAATGTCCCTCCCTCACATTTTTGTTCCATTTTCATTTGTTGACAAAAATGGAATTGATATTTGTCATGGTTTTCGTCAATTGACGAAAATGTGGGGTAATTTTCATTTGGTTTTTGCCACTGAAAATATGTCACTGACAAAAATTATGAGGAAAATTTTTTTGTCAGCGAAATTAACACTGGTGACTGGCCAAGGAAAGTTAATGCAGCAAAAGAAAGACACATTGGGGTTTATTTACTAAAACTAGAGAGTATCTGGTGCAGCTGTGCATGGTAGCCAATCAGCATCTTACTTCAACTTGTTCAATTATGCTTTGACAATGAGCCCCTGCTCACATCGGCCCGTGATTTGACAGGCCAAATCGCATGTCAAATCGGAGCCCATTGCCGGCAATAGGAGCATCCCAATCTGTGCGACATTTTGACTTTGTTGCGCTGCACCAATTTCCAAGTGGTTCCTGCACTACTTTTGGTGACTTTGGGGGCGATTTCAATAGACATCTGTGCATGAACCCACACAGATGTCTTTCAAGTCGCCCCGAAGCCGGACTGAAATGCGGCTTTTAAATCGTGCAAGTTCAGATGAACTCGCACGATTTCAAAGCCGTGTTCATTGTGAACGAGGGCTGAAACCTGGAAGCTGATTGGTTTCTATGCACAGGTGCATCCGATTTTGCACTCTCCAGTTTTAGTAAATTGATGCCATTATGCTTACTTCCCTTCGACATCGGAAGATGTCAAGCAGTGCCGTAAGCACAGTACTGGGGGAAACCAGTGGGACCCAGGTATACCTATCTACTGCCCGAGAAGTCTGGCCAGAAGTGTTTCCTTCATGGAAGAATTACGCCCAAAAAGCCATACCTCTGCCGTGGAGATAAGGTATGCGACTCAAATATGCACAAAAACATAGTAACTGGGGTGCAGAAAAATGCCAGCAGGTGCTCAGGATTGATGAGTTGAAATTTTAAATATTTGGTGGTAGCAGGAGGCAGTTTGTTTGCTGAAGGGCTAGAAAATGATACAACAATGAATGTCTGCAGGCAACTGTGAAGCATGGTTAAGGTTCCTTGCAAGTTTGGGGCTGATTTTCTGCAAATGGAATTGGAGATTTGGTCAGGATCAATGGGGTGCTCAATGCTGAAAAATACAGGCAGATACTTATCCATCATGCCATACAATCAGGGACAGGGCCGGGTTTACATCTCAGAAGCCTATAGGCAGATAATTCTGAGGCGCCCTGCACCCCCAAATAAAAAAAAGACAGTAGGATCTACTTTTTTTCTTGATAAATTACCGCAAAGGAAGTTTTATTTAATTACATTGAATTTTAGGGCAAAGAAATACAATAATTACCCAACTACCCAAAGTACAATATTAGAGACGAGGTTGCACTGAGTAAATAGATACCAAACATGTCAAACCTTCAATTTGTGTGCGCCCGTGAAATGGCGGCATACTTCAGTACCCTATATATTCTATAGGCGACGCTTCAAAAGCTACCTTTAGGTCATCAGTTTAGTGTTATGGAGGGGGTCTTGTGCTAGAATTATTGCTCACTCCGGCATGTGCAACAATATGCAACATGTGTATCGCAATCAATGTTTTCATGTGTAGGTGCCCCAACGCCTGCTTTTATGTTCATATGTGCGTACAGGGCTGCTGATAAGGCAGTATATTCGGACCTGTTGTACAGGGCCAGTGCTCCATCAGTCCAGCAGGGGGGCTCAGGCAGATTAATAGTTATTTCTGCCTAAATAAATAAAAAGGTTTTTCTAAACCATACCCTGCTCAACTTGCTTATCAGAGGCCAATTATAATTTCCTGGGCCCCATCAGGTCAACAGAGGGGCCCAGGAGGTGGCAGCAGAGGAGGGACTTTTTCCTTATTTGGGGCGCAGGCAGATAAGCCCAAGTGCTGCCCATATCATAGTTCCAGCTGCGGTCACCCACTGCCTATGCTTTCCCTGGCAGGCAGCGGCAATCTGGAACTTTCCGTGAGCCACCAGTCACTGTGCTTGGAGTGGGTGGAACTCTTCTTTAAGAGACAGAAGGATTTGAGGCAGCCTACATCCACAGAAGATCTGTGATTAGTTCTCCAAGATGTTTGGAACAACCTACCTGCTGAGTCCCTTTAAAAACTGTGTGCAAGTGTACCTAGAAGAATTAATGCTGTTTTAAAGGCAAAGGTTGGTCACACCAAATATTGATATTGATTTGGATTTCTCTTCTGTTCACTTAGTTTCCATTTTGTTAATTGATAAAAAATAAACTATTAACACTTCTATTTCTGAAAGCATTCTAATTTACAGCATTTTTACACCTGCCAAAAACTTTTGCACAGTACTATATAATTACAAACTTTACATTGAAACAAGCTTTTTTCAAAACATGAATGCCAACTGATAGGATTATTTAAAGCTAATCTCTTTGACATGTATATTTAATAAAACACTGAGGACCAAGTGTTATCCTTAATTACTGGTTTGACCCTATGCCATAAATCGGGGCTAGTGTGCAAAACAATCTCCCTTGTGTACTGGCAAATCAGAAAAGGTTTGCTAAAAGACTCTGCTCTACATTTTACAGTTGAAAGGGGTTTTAGATACCTCTCATCCAGTCAACCTTGTGTCAAACATGGTCCTAAAATCATTAGGTTATTGATCATAATTTTTTAAAATAAATTCTTTATTCATAACAAAAACACAGAAAATACAAGACATCAAAAGCACATTCCACATCATGTTATGAGCAAGTACAAAAAAGTTTTGTTGCAGATAAAAGCGGAGCCTGTTGTCCACTGGTGCTGCATACCAAGTTGCACGTATTGAGTCAGTGGATAAGATCTATGCGGCTTGTTAGTAGGGTTGCACTAATACCAGTTTTTATCAGTGAGTACGAGTACCGATACTGCAAAGAATCGCATGCAATTTCCGCATGTGTGTTTTTGAAGCGCCATCTAGTGGGCATTTTAAAACTCACAATATTCAGCAGAGGGAGCGCTGTTCTAGTAAGTGGGTAGAGACAGATTATAAGTTCATAGCAGCAAACATTTATTGGAAAAGTGAACAGACTGATGACATTAGGTATATAGATCTAAGCCCATGCAGGAAGATGGTAGTGTGCCAGTGAGGCACTGTGACTCATGGGTTCCGTAGTGGACGCTGCTGAGCCTGGTGGAATGAATAGCTGCACCTAATCCTTGGGGCGGGCGGTGAGCCCAAGGGATGCTGGATCAATGAACGGAGCTGGCAACGGCCGGCGCACCCAGAAATTACAGGTGCGGTCAGGGCTTGACACCGGTGGCCGGGAAAAACGCCAGGAGCGGGCAGAAGTGTTCCACAGTGGAAACTATGTGGGCAACCAACAAGGACGTAGTCCATCGATCCGCAGAGTCAACTACAGAACCCGTATCGGTTTTGGTATCGGTAGCATCCCTACTTGTTAGTGTGTCTTTTTTTTAGGAAAGGAAACAGGAGGGATACCACAAAGGGATTGAAGGAAGGTGAGTAAGTATATGTCCCATGTGCTTACCTCAAAGAATCCACTAAAAGTGTATAAAAAGTAGGGAATGGCTAAAACCCCAGTCAGGTTTTTTCCCATGTGTGTCCAATTGGAGAAATTTCCTTTCACTTGAAAAAAACAGTAGTTCTAACAGAAGGACAGCCCCCACAAGAACACTCCGATCAGCGCTCTCCGACATTGGTTGACCGGCAGACCTTTTTTGGTCATGCCCCATCAGTTGGTTCAGTCGACCCTGTCGGACCGGCGGCAGTACACACAGGCCAAATATCGGCCAGTTTCTATAGGGAAAAAGAGCAAAAAAAAAAAAAATTGCAAATAGAGAAACAATAATATAGCGCATATAATTGCGACACAAGTCATATTGTAATTGAATGTTATTAAGAATTACCTTTCCTTTTCAATCTGCAGCCGCTGTCATTTTCTGAAAATGCAGTAAAATATGGCTACCTGGATTTGTTCTGTACACAGAATGTGTATTGACCACTCCCCAGAAACATAATTTCCTGCTTCACCAGAAGTCTGCACTAAAATACAAGTCAGATTTCAGGCATCCCCTGCAACAAAAATGTCATTTTTGGTGAGATACTTCCAATAGGAACACGTCCAAAGGGATGCAGGCCCATCCGATTTCCTCAGAGCCCTGCAGCTGCACACCTGACTGATAATTATGAAAACACTCCCATTAGACCTACTCAGCACAGAGGAACAAACAGGGATTTCTTTAGAATTACAAAAGGTAGGAATCTGCAACAAAAGATTGTTAGAATCCTTGTAATGTACATAGATCAACCAGAGGGGAGTGTTTTTTTTCTCAAAAAAAGTGGAGTTACGCTTTAAAGAGGAGCTCCAGGCTCCTTCAGAAAAAAATAAAAGTCAGGAGCTACAAATACTGTAGCTGCTGACGTTTAATATTAGGACACTTACTTGTCCGTAGATCCAGCGATTTCGGCACCCTAGTCGATTTTTCAAATCAGGTGCTGCCGCCTCCATCTACACCAGCCTCTCTCAACCTTTTCAACACAGAGGAACCCTTGAAATTATTCTCTGGTCTCGGAGAACCCCTGCTAAAAGTTAAAAATCCACAACTCATGATACATTAGTGTGATGGTCAATGGGAAGAATGCTCCTTACACTTGTGATCATTGGGAAGAATTACCCCCTTACAGATAGCTAAAAAGATCAATGGTATCATTGGGAATTTATCTGAGAGGTAGAAATTCACCATCGCTCAAGGAACCCCTAGCAACCTCTGGAGGAACCCTAGGGTTCCACGGAACCCTGGTTGAGAAACCCTGAACTACACTAAGGCAAACCGGCAGTGAAGCCCCCTACTGTGCATGTGTGAAGGCGCTGTGCTCTATGAATGGGCCGGTTGCGATGGAAGAAGGAGGGGGGGGGTGAACTTCCGGCAGCCGGAAATGGGAGCAGGTACCTGTCAAAACCAAACCAAAACCTGTCAAATGTGGCAGCGGCAGGGGGAGGAGGCAGACAAGTGGAGCTTGCCCTTTTGGGTGAAACTCTGCTTTAAAAGGCACCATCCAATCTAGTGGGGCAGAACAGAGGGTTGGTGACAGACAGTCACTGGCTCTCTGCTTGGTTCTCGGTCTTAGGCAGATGAAGCATTAGACCGATGCTCCATCCACCTATGCGAGTATGAGTGTCTATTTTTTTTATTCCGGAACCTCTCTTTTAACTACAAGTCTTGTTTTCCACCGCAGCAGAAAGCTTGTAGTTCTCAATTAACTGTGAGGGCACTAGTGAGCACTCAAAAGCCTCAACAGAAGTATGGGCAGAAAGAGCTGCAAGAGCTTGATATTGCACCCGGAATATGCTGATTGTGGGTGCAATGCAGGCTCCTGGGAAAAATAAAATAATAAATGCACATTTTTTACCTGGAAAAATATGTGCATTTATTTATTTTTTAAAAGGTGAACTTGCCCTTTAACCAATCCAGATCTGCGCTATAGCTGAAAGACGGCTACAGCGCTGATCTGAATTGCCAGGGGGGACGTCCATGGACATCCGCCCCTTTGCATGCTCACTGGCAGGTCGGGCGGATATCCTCTGTTAGGGTGGCAGAACGGGGAACCGCCGATGTAAACACGGCGGTTCTCCATTCTGTGAGGGGGGACATAACGGATCTACTGATCTATGGCCATCTTCCCGGCCTGCTGTTTAACAATCAGCTATTCTTCACACAGAATTTGAATCGGTCGATCATTTTTAACCACTTCCCGACGACTGCGCAATGACTATAAGCGGCGACAGCGTGGCTCTGTCCCGCGAAACGCCGCTTATAGTCGTCGCTCACGGGCACGGCGCTAGGGGGCGAGCGCGCGCTGGCGAGCGCTCACTGAGCAGGGCTGTGGGTTGGGCGGACTCGTTGTCCGCCAGCGACCCGCAATCGCCTGTGAAGAGGAACTGCCAATGTAAACACGGCGGTCCCCCATTCTGACAGGCGGCATATGTCAGATCTACAGATCCCTGTATTCAGGATCAGTTAGATCTCTGATGCCCCTGGCATCCCAGCCCCCACACAGTTAAAACACACACAGGGAACACAGTTAACCCCTTCAAAGCCCCCTGCAGGTTAACCCCTTCCCTGCCAATGACATTTATACAGTAATCAGTGGATATTTTCTGATCGCTGTATAAATGTCATTGGTCCCAAAAAAGTGTCAAAAATGTCTGACATGTCCGCCCCAATATCACAGTCCCGATAAAAATCACAGATCGCTACCATTACTAGTAAATAGAGTTGAGCGGACACCTGGATGTTCAAGTTCGGCGGGTCCGGCCGAACTTCGCGAAAAAGTTCAGGTTCGGTACCGAACTTGACCCCGGACCCCGAACCCCATTGAAGTCAATGGGGACCCAAACTTTTGGGCACAAAAATGGCTGTAAAAAAGTCCCGGTAAGTGCTAGAGGGCTGCAAAAGGAAGTAAAATGGGGGTAAGAGTAGGACAAGTGCCCTACAAAAAAATGGGGATAGGGAAAATAACTTAAAATCAAATAAAAAAAAATAAAAATGGGAAGGGGGGGTGGATGTGGAGTAGGAGCCTAGAGGTTGACTAGGCCGTGACCGTGGCAGTGTAGGTGGGAGTGGCGGTGGTGGAGGAGGAAGAGGAGGAGGTAGCCAACACTTTTTGTTGTTTGTTTGGTTTTTTTTCTAATTGGGGTAGCCCCCAAAATATTGAGGCATATTCAAAAAAACAAGTATACCAATGGCTGTGTGAAGCCGGTCAATAATCTGTCCCTTACAGCAACAGCAGGAACCTGACCCTATAGCAGTAGGCGATGATTTTAGAACAATAATCTGTCCCTTACAGCAACAGTAGGAACCTGACCCTATAGGAGTAGGCGATGATTTTAGAACAATAATCTGTCCCTTACAGCACCAGCAGGAACCTCTCCCTTTAGAACTAGGAGATGATTATAGAACAATAATCTGTCCTTTACAGCACCAGCAGGAACCTGACCCTATAGCAGTAGGTGATGATTTTAGAACAATAATCTGTCCCTTACAGCAACAGCAGGAACCTGACCCTATAGGAGTAGGCGATGATTTTAGAACAATAATCTGTCCCTTACAGCAACAGCAGGAACCTGACTCTATAGAACTAGGAGATGATTTTAGAACAATAATCTGTCCCTCAAAGCAGTAGACTCTACCTAGTCCAGAATCAGATCGTTCTGTAATGCAGGATGAGATGTTATTATATCTGCAAACTGTCCCTCACAGCGCCGGCCGCATCCTCTCCCTAAACTAGCCTGAGAGCATGTGACATGCAGCACTACGTGACTCCAGCTTATACAGAGGCTGGGCCACATGATGCACTGGCCAATCACAGCCATGCCATTAGTAGGCATGGCTGTGATGGCTTCTAAGGGCAAACCAGTGAAACACTTGTTGATTGGCTGCCCTGCAGCTATTCAACAGGCGGGATCAAATACCCAAACCCAGAACCCGAACCCAAACTTTTGTTCAAATGTCCGGGTTCGGGTCCGGGTCACGGACACCCCAAAGTTCGGTATGGACCCGAACTTTACAGTTCGGGTTCGCTCAACTCTACTAGTAAAAAAAAAAAAAATTGTAAAAAAAAAAACGGCAGAAATTAATTCTCATGGCTTGCAACAACTATAATAAATAATCAATAAACGCCGATTGCGATTTTTTTCCCCAAAAATATGAGGAAGAATATAAAATCGGCCAAAACCGATGAATACTTTAGTATTTTTATATATAGATTTTTTTGGATATGTATTTTAACAAAAAGTAAGAAATATATTTTTTTTTGCAAAATTTCCGAACTTTTTTGTTTATAGTGGTGATCAGAAATAACACAGAGGTGATCAAATACCACCAAAAGAAAGTTCTATTTGTGGGGAAAAAAGGACGCAAATTTTGTTTGGGTACAATGTCGCACGACCGTGCAATTTTCAGTTAAAGCGACGCAGTGCCGAATCGCAAAAAGTGCTCTGGTCCTAATGTGAGAAATCCATCCGGTCCTTAAGTGGTTAAAAAGATTTAAGAATTTGGAATTTGTTAGAAATTTAAAACACAAAACTAATTTTAACGAAAACAAAACAAAATTTAATGAATTTTGAAACAAAATGAAGTTAGTAACATGTTGAATATATAAGAAACAAAATTTTTTTTTCTGTTCTGCGCATGTCTAGTGCAGAGATGTCAGTTTTTCTGCACGCGTTTTGCAAGGGCTCAAAGAAAACAATGGTTCTCAATGTGTCCTGTTCACACCACAACATGCAGATTTTTTTCTGTGCAGGAATCTGCAATGAGTATGCAGTTTTCTGCAAAGAAAAAAACTGACATGAAATGAACATTGGTTTGAACAAGGCACATAACTGAGGCGCATGAAAACTGATGTAAACAGACGTCTCTGCAAATGAAATCTGCACAGTTTTCCCATCAGTTTTCATGTACGTATGATGTGAATGAGCCCTTACAGCCAAGGCAGTTGCTTCTGTTTGATCTGCCATGGTGCCGCACAAGTGATCAGTTATGACGCCAGTCATTTGATGGTTTGAAAGTTTGGTGGAGGACACAAGCAAATAGGATAGTTAGCAAGCCCGGCATTCCAGTAAAATGTCTATTTTTTGAAAACATTAAATCAATGGGTTTATTTCTGCTTTATGATTTACTGCAGTTCAATGGCTTTGGGCTTCAGCAAAATGGCAGCCTCCAGCAAGAAGAAACAGGAGCAATGCTGGAAGTAATTTACAGCATACACTCATTTTGATTGCACAATTATTAAAGAAGAACCAAAGACCCATTTTTTTCTGACCTGCAAAAGTAAAGGCATAATGTGCTAGCATGCATCACATACTAGCGCATTATGTTAAACTTACCTGCAAATGAAGCCCAAGTCGTCCCCACTGGAGGCTGCATTCATCTTCACCTGTCTTCCTTCCGGGTCCGTGGACTTGGGCTGTGTAACTGGCCGGAGTCACATAAAGTCACTCCTGTGTATGCGCGTGGGAGCCGCTGGTCACGGGACAGCCTTCTTGAGAAACGGTACAGGCGACCATTCCTTCAGAGCTCATGCACCCATGACGTAATTGGCTGCATATAAGTAAATATCTCCTAATCGGCGCACATTTAGGATATATTTACAGTACCTATAGGTAAGCCTTACCTATAGGTACAATATATGCATAGGACTTTACTTCCTCTTTCATGTGGAATGTATGTTCCTTGCTGAAGAACATTATTTTTTATCAAGTTGTTATGGGTAAAGTTCCGCTTTAAGAATGAGCTGGAGCTTGGCTTCAATTTGTTACCATATTTAAATCTGCTAGTACATCTAATACCCACCCCCGATCGACAAAGGTGCTGTCCATAGGGCCCCTGTGTTGTGCTCATTCATCACTCTAATACAGGAGGTGTGTTATTGACCAGATCACAAGGTGAAAACAGATGGGGGAAAACCCTAAGAAAAGAAAACGAATGCAGCCACCACATCTAATGATTGGTAGGTTGCAATATATTATATTTTTTTATTTTGGCTTTAATATCGCTTTAAACCAACTAATCAGCAATCACTATGAGAACATACATCTGCAGTGCATTAAAATGCATTGTGCTACGGTGGTTTATATGCACCTACAATGTGTCTGTACTATTGTTGTAATGCATCACACAACAATGCACAGTAGTGCATTAGTGCATGTTGTGGTGTTTGCAAAGCAGGTCCATTGGCATGGTGTGTTAGGGTGCTATTAGCCGGTTCCCAGCCGGCTCGGGTACATTTACTGCTGCAGAGTGGCAGCGTCCCACGAATCGCCGGTGGTTCGTGCATGCTGCACTCTGCACGAGTGTGCCCCCGACTTGGATGGACCCGATCTCCGCCAGCGAGCCGCGATTGTTTAGGAGAGGAGAAACACAGGGACCCACCAATGTAAACATGGCAGTTCCCCGCGCTGTCAGGCAGCATGGCAGAGATCTACTGATCCTGGTCACTGGGATCAGTTAGATCTCTGGTGCCCCTGACAGCCCAGCCCCCTCACAGTTAGAACACACACAGGGAACACAGTAAACCCTTAGAGCGCCCCCCC
>BLSH010093681.1:911353-921593 GCA_018402905.1 Glandirana rugosa
CACTTACCGGGATTCATGGACATTTGACGTCACTTACCGGGATTCACGGAACTTGGGGCCCTTCACTGCAGCATACAGGCACTTAGGGCCATTCACTGCAGTTTACAGGTACTTAGGGCCATTCACTGTAGTATACAGGCACTTGGGGCCCTTCACTGCAGCATACAGGCACTTAGGGCCATTCACTGCAGTTTACAGGTACTTAGGGCCATTCACTGTAGTATACAGGCACTTGGGGCCCTTCACTGCAGTATACAGGCACTTAGGGCCCTTCACTGCAGTATACAGGCACTTAGGGCCCTTTCACTGCAGTATACAGGCACTTAGGGTCCTTCACTGCAGCCTACATCTCCAAGATACGCCCTTCCTAACTGATGACGCCACAAAGCTACTAATCCACTCCATGGTCATTTCTCGCCTCGACTACTGCAACTCCCTCACTGGCTTACCTCTAAATAGTCTATCTCCACTTCAGTCCATTATGAACGCTGCCGCCAGGCTCATCCACCTCGGCATCTGCTACACCCCTATGTCAATCTCTACATTGGCTGCCACTCAACCAATGTATTAAATTCAAGATCCTAACAATGACTTATAAATCAATTCACAACCTGGCCCCCAGCTACATCACTAACCTGGTCTCAAAATACCAACCAAATCGATCTCTTCGCTCCTCCCAAGACCTCCTGCTCTCTAGCTCCCTTGTCACCTCATCCCACGCTCGCCTCCAGGACTTCTCCAGAGCCTCTCCCATCCTCTGGAATGCTCTACTCCAATCTGTCCGACTTTCTCCTAGTTTGTCCACCTTCAGACGATCCCTAAAAACCTATCTCTTCAGAGAAGCCTATCTGGCTCCCACCTAACAACTGTATATTTATCTTCTCTATTAGCACATCCCCCACAGGTATTACCTCTTGACCTTCCCTTTTAGATTGTAAGCTCTAATGAGCAGGCCCTCTGATTCCTACTGTATTTAAGTGTATTGTATTTGTACTGTCTACCCTCAAGTTGTAAAGCACTGTGTAAATTGTTGGCGCCAGGGGCGTAACAATAGGGGTTGCAGGGGTTGCGATTGCAACCGGGCCCTATGCTCCAGGGGGCCCGTGTGCCTCCCTTGTACACCTGAATAGGAGGGATGGGGGGGTGGCATTTAGAGGAACCATTCTCCTCCATTTTCCTCCTAATGGAGGAGATTTGTTCCTCTATATGCTGCCCCCGACATGGGAAGAGCCAAAGATGGCCCGCTGCAGAACTTGAGAAAGGGTGCCGCTGCGGGACCATAATAAAGGGACCGCAATGGGAGTAAAGGACCCCAGGATCAGCGAGAAGAGGGAAGGGCCCTGGCCAGGGGGGCCCTTCATAATTTCTTGCACTGGGGCCCTGAAGGTTCTAGTTACGCCTCTGGTTGGCGCTATATAAATCCTGTATAATAATAATAATACAGGCACTTAGGACCCTTCACTGCAGCATACAGGCACTCAGGGCCCCTCACTGCAGCATACAGGCACTCAGGGCCCCTCACTGCAGCATACAGGCACTCAAGGCCCCTCACTGCAGCATACAGGCACTCAAGGCCCCTCACTGCAGCATACAGGCACTTAGGGTCCCTCACTGCAGTTTAAAGGCACTTAGGTCCCTCGCTGCCGTATACAGGCACTTAGGTCCCTCGCTGCAAAATGGGTGCAGTAAAGGCGCATTTCCTGCAACTTACAGTCCTCCAAACATCCCCAAATAATTACCATCCCCCCACTCGTAGACACATACAGAGGACACAGCGCACACTACCGGCCAGCCCCTCCTCTTACACATTCTTCCCGTCCTCCAGCTGTATCGCCGGTGTCACGCCCCTCCATACAGGCGGAGCAATCGCAGATAAGGGGGACAGTTAGAAGCTCGCTGATTGGCTGTACCGTCCATATCAGTAGTAGACGAAGAATGACTTTGGATATCGCGCTTCTAATTGGTTAGGCTGTCTGCCTCTGTGACGCTGATTGGCCGTCGTAGGGCAGGGCTCCTCAGTGAAGTGAGTTTTGCTCGAAGTTGTGAAGATCACCGGAAACCGAGAGGAGCGGACACCGGGAGGAGATTGGTCAGTGCTGTGTTCTTATCGTGTGTATGTGGTCTGTGTACTGAGCGATGGATGGCTGTGCCATGATGTTAGGGCTGTGCCTAGGCAATCCACAAGGCTCATAAGCTGGCGAGATCTGCTGGGACTTGTGGTCCCCCAGCTACATAGCCAATAACAGTTGCTGTGTTCGTTCTGTTTTATGTTTGGGGCCTTTTGAATTCGTATTTATAAAATGTTACTATGAAAAGCTCTAAATCTTATTTTTCATTGTCTTTGGCATCCTGGCTCACTGTATGCAGTTTTCTTACCCCATTGATGCCCATGTAACACGTATGTGCGACGGCAGAAGGGTGGGCTTCAATGGCCGTAGACCGCGCATATGAGTGGCTGGGCCCGTTACAGACACTGAACTCGGTCCGGTTATGTGACAGCCAATCACAGTGGTCAAATGATTGCGGATCGTTCCCTAGCCCCGCCCCGGCGGTCAGAACTTTTTAAAGGGATGCCGATGTGGACGGGAAGGGGTTAAGCAAATTTTTTTTTTTTTTTATGAATCTGTTGCAAAGTTTCTTACCTGGAGATCCTGCCAGTAACTGCACTTCCTGTTGCAAGCTGACAACAGTGAGCCTCCATCTTGCATTTGGTAGTACTGTTGTCTTTCTGCCTGTGCGCTCCAATAGCCTGATTATGAGGGAAGCTGATATTTGTGAGTAGAGATGTGCTGGGGCGTGTTTGGAACCCATGTGGGCAGGCCTGCCAGGAAACGGTCATTCATAAGCAGTCAAAGCATTCCCCACCCCACATCCATACATATACATGCAGGGCGGAGAATGCCATGGCTGCAGATGATTACCGCCATACAGGTAACAAAATCTGGTTGGCTCGCCCACATGGGTTTGGACTAGGATCTGACCACGCCCAAACTCATCCTTAAAGAGGAACTGCAGTCTGCTCACATAATTTGTAATAAAAACATCTTTGCCACTCTGATGCTTCCCTCCAACCACTTTGCATTATTATTTTATTTATACTGTGATTCTGTACTTGCCATATATGCTGCATAAATCTCCCTCCACTGAGTCTGGCTGCAGCCATATTAACTGTGGGCAGCTGAAGCTGCTGCCTGTTCACTTCCTGGATTTACACAGACACACACCTCCATCTCTGCAGCTTTCATTGGCCCTCTTATGACTCACCCCCCTCCCTTTCTGACAAACTCTCAGGAGAGAGAGAGATGTGCATAATGTCATAAGCTTAGGCTAATGACCAAACAAGAAAAAGGAAGTGGATTGCATAAGGTATTTACTGACAGAAAAAAAATGTTTTACTATCCAAAGTTAAAACAACAAGGGCAGAGGAATTAATAGATGAAAGTTGAAAACAATTACAAGGTCCAATTTAAGGTGATACTAAATCCTTGTGTTGTTTTTTTTTTTTTTTTTTTCATTTTAAAATAACAAACATGTTTACTTCCCTCCTCTGTGCTGTTGGTTTTGCACAGAGCAGCCTGGATCCTCCTCTTCTTGGGTCCCTCTTTGGAGCTCCTGGCCCCACTCCCTGCCGAGTGCCCTCACAACAAGCAGCTTGCTATGGGGGCAGCCGAGCTGCAGCTCCCTGTGTCCATTCAGACACAGAGCTGTGACCCGGCCCCGCCCCTCTTTCTCCTCATTGACTTGGACAGCAGAGGGAGCCAATGCGCTCTGCTGCTGTCTTAGCCACTCAGGAGGGAGAGTCCCCGCCAGCCGAGTCTCTCTTGCAACATCACTGGATCGAGATGGGGCTCAGGTAAGTATTAGGGGGGCTGCTGCACACAGAAGTTTTTTTTTTTTATCCTAATGCATAGAATGTAGTAAGATTAAAGGCCTTCTAACTTTAGAACCACTTTAAGCCTAGTACACACAATGAAATTATCGGACAAATAATTGTCCGTTTTTTTTATTTTTTTGCATGCTAGTCTCATATCAAAAACGAATATGTTACTATAGTATGAAAATTCTTGTACTACAGAATAAAAATTTGAGAAGTGATGTAATTGTATTTTGTTTTCGGACGAAACTGTGCTGATTAATCGAAAATTTTCTGATCTGGTATCATTCGAGAAACATTTTATGATTTTATTTAAAAGAGAAGTATGGGTTTGGGCTTTTTTTTTAATATTAATACTTACCTAGGTGGATGCAGCACAGGCCCGATGCTGCATCTGTCTCCGGCGCCTCTACACTGAGAACAGAGAGCTTGAACACAGCTGATCGCTCTGTTCTGTTAGTTCTCTGCTCTGCCTCCTCTTCGCTCACTGGAGCACTGGCTGTGGAGGGGGTGGGGTCGGCTGGCTCAGCCTCTCAGTGGCTCGCACAGAGCCTGAATCGGGTGGCGGATCCAGACTTTGTCGCAATGACACAGAGCCTGGACTGACCTGTGTGACCTCAGCAGAGAGCGGACTTCAGTCTGCTCCAAACTAATTGCACTCCTGTGATCCATAGGAGAAGCCCAGCCAAACGAGCTTTGGCTTTACTTCTTCTTTAGGGCTCTTGCACACCAGCGGATGGTTCGGGTCCACCTGTCAGTTTTTTTCAGGCGGATCCGAACGGATACTCCATTGCCCTCTATGTAGCGACGGATGTCAGCAGTGACATGTCCGCTGACATCCAATCTGATCTGCCAAAAACAGAAGGATGTAAACCCTATTTTCCATCCGCCGATCGGATCGGATGAACACGGACAGACAGTCCATGTTCATCCGATCCTCCATAGAGGAGAATGGAGCTGTGTCTTCCGCCGGCTCAGCGGGGATAAACGGATGGATGCCCGCTGAGCAGCGTAGCCCGTCAAAACAGGCTCCGCTAGTGTGAAAGGGGCCTAAATAACCACGTGTCCACTATGGCTTTCAGAGACCGTTGTGTGCATGTATGCAAAGTCTAATTATATCAGCTCAGCAGATTGATGGCAACTGTGCAATGCATGTATCTTCCCAGAGGGGCTTGTATTAGAGATTCATCTGTCATGTACTCAAGCTATAGTAGAACTGCAAGCTTCAGCATGCCCTGGCATCTAAAGAAATAGTGAGATGGTGCATAGTGTTTTAGCCCCAGTTAACACTGATGCAAAGTGGGCAAAAGCCCAAAAGCAGCTTGCAAAGCGGAGTGTGTTTGCCTGAACCGGATCGCATGGGTATGAACACCCATTCCACCTGGTTCCACTGCAAACAAAAGCTGCCCACACCCTTTTCATGCAGCTGTGGTGCGATTTGAGGCATTCAAAATGAATGGATTCAAATTGCACTGCACAGAATCGCATGTTATTTGTACCACTATGCAGTGTGAATCAGATGCGATGCGACAGTGTGAACCGGGGCTCAGGCCCAGCTTATCTGCAACTCCTCTCTGTTTTTATTTGCAGTCTTTGCCATGTTTCGATTGGTTGTAGCCTAGATAAAGGAGGCACAATGAATTACCCGCCATCTTAGCCAAAAATATCATTTTAGTATTGGATAGTGTTGGGGAAGGTCATGCAACATATTTTTTTTTTTGTCCAACCAGTGGGTTGAGCAGAATAAACTGACCCAGAATCCTCCTGCTGAGCTCTTGTATTCTGACAGCAGAGAAACATTCCCACCGGCAGAATACACCGATCAGCGCTGCCGGATATCACCTGCAGTGCTGATAGAGCAGGGAAAACCCAACAAGGCGTACAGAAGTCAGTCGATTGATAGACTTCTGTGCAACCCAGTGCCCATCATGGATCGATTTTTGTCCAGTCCCTGCTAACCTGAATGAATTTCGATCCATGTTTGGCTGGCTTAAGTGAAAACTTCTTCCTTAGGGGCCCCTTCACACCAGTCTTAACACATGGATGAGACACACTGTTCAGTCCATTGCTCTGCATTATGGTGGTGTGCAGAAAAGGAGGACCTGCCATACTTTTTTCACTGCAGCATGTCACAACACACTGAACCGCATTGCAGCGCGCTGCAGTAAATAAACACAAATGGAATGTCAGTGACATTCCAATAACTTTGAAAAGAAAAAATAACTAGTGCAATGTGCTGTAATCTCATCGGCACTGTATACTCCGCAGTGAACCAGCCCTTAATTGTCATTGGAAAGGGGGTGTCCGTAGGGAGATTTTCCCTCATTTCCTGCCAGTGACAATTTAGGAATTCCCTTCACTTTCTGTGTTAGTGACACTGGCCCATCAGGACAAATGGAGATGGTGAGCTCTAACCCTTGCCTACCATATTCAAACACTCTGGGCTTCAGATATACTTTAACACCATACACTGTGTATAATTGCCTATAAGCTCACTCTGCAATCTGATTGCACAATCTCCTCTTAGATCTACCATAAAATATGTACTGCAGGGGCCTCTTTTTGATTTGAACCAAGTAGAACACATTGTCAAGGTGTGTTCTTATTTTATTAATGCAGATGAAAGTGGTCATAAAGGCTCAAGGTTTTTTGCCTTCATGCATGAATTGTGGTAACTCCAGTAATACTTACCTGAGCCCCATCTCGATCCAGCACTGTGCACGAGAGCAGTGTTCTTCTGGGTCTCTTCCTCATTGGCTGAGACAGCAGCTGGAGCCATTGGCCCTCTACTGTCAATCACAGCCAGTGTGTTTGTTATTTAAAAGATAAAAAAAAAAACATGTCATACTTACCTGCTCTGTGTAGTGGTTTTGCACAGAGCAGCTCCTAACTGTAAAGGTTCTAACTGGGGGGACTGCCCTAGCAGGGGAAGGGAAGCGATCACAGCTTCCATGTAGAGGAAGGCTGTGATCACAGCCCTTCCCCCTTCACAGAACCGAGGTCCATGTTTACTTACACGGACCTCCGTTCTTTCACACCGGGGGGGCATCGCGGGTAGCCGGCAGCGATCGAGGCCGCCGCACCCGCTCCCTGGCCCTCCCCGAACACAGTGAGCGCGCGGGCAAGCCTCCAGCGGCGCGCGCGCGATCTCGCAGCCGCCGTCAGATGACGGCGATTTGCGATATCGCACCACTTTGTCCCCGTCAACCTGCGGTTGGCGGTCGGCAAGTGGTTAAGGCTGGATTCACACTAATGCGGCCACAGGTCACAGCAGGGGGTCCCTGTTCACTGATTCAGGTGCGAATCTGGTAGATGGATCAAAATTCATCCAGTTCAGCAGGGACTGGTTGAATTTCAATCCATGTGTGGACATCCCCATTCGACAGAAGTCGATCATTAGATTGACATGACATTTATTGAATGGGAGTGTTGGAAAACTGTTGATCAGCGAGTATTCAGACAGCAGAGCGTCCCCGCTGTTGGGAATACAATGTCTCAGGATTCCCCTATCCACCTCACTTGTGTTGATGGAGAGGAACCATCTATGACCACGGTTAGAATGGCAGTTCTTTTCCCACAGATGCAAATTAGCATTCAACCAGCCCTAATAGTCTGTGTTTTGATGGTGGCTGTAGGGAAATAACTCCAGTACTTAGGGCCCAAAATCAATAAGGGCCCATTCACACCAGATTCCACATTTTTTTTTTTTTCATGTATTTTCCTGAATTTGCAGTGGGTTTTTTTTCTTCTGAGCAGTTTTTGGCATGGAGAAAGACAGGTCACCAAAGAAACCAGATTTGTTTTCTGTTTCCAGAGATGTGTTTATGCATATTGCACAAAAATGCAGCTTGCTGCACATCTCTTTACTGCAATGTAATGCAGTGCAATGTGCTCATTCGCTAACATTGGTTTAGAACGGTCTGTGCAGTGGGAATATGTTCAGAAATGCTTCCCACTGCACTTGGTGTAAATGGGCCCCTAAATGAGCCAGAAAAAAAGAGCGACTGACTGCAAATGGCATCTTTGCTCCCGTGTGACTTGTGTGCGGGGAGGGATACAAGTTCAGGGTGGTGTCCCTCCCCTATCCACATACCAGTCATTGAGGAATGACAGTCTAATTTATACACTGAATCCGTTCCCACTCCTCTCATACAACACAATGGCTTTTTGCACTGCAGTAAAGTAATATATTTTGTCATTAGTAACAGTTACATGTGTTTTTTTTATTTTTTTATGATGTGTACAGACAGCACATCTTAGGGCCGGTTCACACCTAGGCAATTTGCGATCCGACTTGTGTCGCCCCAATTCGCCTCAAATCGCCTGACATCAGAAATCCCATTGGAATGAATGGAGCTGTCTTAATATGCGCTACTCAAGTCGCTCCGACTCCAAGGCGATTTCAAAAAAGGTTCCTGTACTATTTCAAAGCGACTTCTAGGCGATTTGAGCCCATATAAGTCAATGGAAGTCACTTCCAAGTCAGATCACCGTCTATAAAGAAGCAACTTTGAAGCGACTTTACAGGAAAAAGAAAATAATTTTTTGAGGCAACTCCCCCTCCCTCTCTTCTCTGATTGGCCACAGGCAAAGTCGCCTGGCATGGAGGTCGCTTCAGGTCGCGTTGTAATGCCCAAAGTAGCTCTGAAGTCTCTTTCGAATCGCTTTCGAAATGCTTCTGAAACGCTTTCAAATTGCCTAGCAAAGTCGGATCGCCTAGGTGTGAACCAAGCCTTACAATCTGATTGTACATTCTCCAAGATCTACTAACAAATATGTAGTACAAGGCCTTGTCTGATTAGATACATATTGATTGAATAAATTAGGTAGGTCTTTCTATAACAGAGGTTGTATGGCAAGATTGTCATGTGCATGCTGCCATCTTCTCTGGGCCAAAGATCATTTAAAATGATCTGTTCTGTGATCAGACAAATTTAAATTTGACAACCATAAGCGCCATGTCCTCTGAACTAAAGACGACAGGGGCCATATCCAGCTTGTTAAAAGCCTGCATCTCTGATGGCATGGGGTGTGTCAGTGTGTATGGAATGGGCAGCTTGCGTATCTGGAAAGGCACCATCAATGCTGAAAGATAAATCCAGGTTTTAGAGCAGCATACACTCCCATGCAGATGATCTCTTTTTCAAGGAGGGCCTTGTATTTTACAGCAGGACAATGCTAAACTTCATACTGCATCTATGAGAATAGCATGGATTCATAGTAGAAGAGTCTGGGGGCTTAAGTGGCCTGCCTGCAGTCCAGACCTTTAATCATATAAAAATATTTGGCACGTGTTGAAACAAAAACTATGACAAAGAAAATCCAGGACTGTTGAGCAGTTAGAATCCTGTATCAGGAAAGAATAGAACAACATTCCTCTCACAAAATTCCAGCAACTGGTCTTTTCAATTCCAAGATGTTTACAGTGTAGTTAAAGAGGAAGTAAACCCTCATGGGGTTTACTTCCTCTACATTCACCTGTAAAGTAGAAACATGGGCTAGTATGCATCGCATAGTAGCCCATTATGTACCACTTGCCTGCAAACGAAGCCTGCGGCGTCCAGCGATGTCCCTCGCTCCAGGCCGGGTCCATCTTCTGCACCTCTTCCTTCCGGGGCCGTGAATCCGGCGCTGTGACTGGCCTGAGTTGCGTGATGTCACTCCCGCACATGCGTGCAGGAGCCGCTAGTCACGGCACCGGGTCAGTGGAGAAATGGCACGGATGCCGTTTCTTCACTGCGCATGTGCCGACATGGCGTTGGCACATCCAGAACACTGCATATCTCCTGAACCGTGCAGGTTTGGGAGATATGCAGGGCACCTACAGGTAAGCCTTATTATAGGCTTACCTGTAGGTTAACCACTTGCCGACCGCCGATCGGCAATTGACGTTGGCAAAGTGGCTCGTTCCCGCAAATCGCCGTCATACGACGGCGGCTGCGTGAACGTGTATAGTGAGCGCGCGCGCGCCGCCGGAGGCGCGCCCGCGCGCTCACTGTGTCCAGGGGGGGCCAGGGAGCGGGTGCGGCGGCTTCGATTGCCGCCGGCCACCCGCGATGCCCCCCCCCCCCCGGAGCGAATGAGCGGAGGTCCGTGTATGTAAACACGGACCTCCGCTCTGTGTGAGGGGGAAGGGCTGTGATCACAGCCTTCCTTTACGTGAAGGCTGTGATAACTTCCCTTCCCCTGTTAGGGCATCCCCCATACAGTTAGAACACGCCCAGGGAACATAGTTAACCCTTAGCGCGCCCCCTGCAGGTTAACCCCTTCACTGCCAATGACATTTACACAGTAATCAGTGCATTTTTATAGCACTGATCGCTGTATAAATGCCAATGGTCCCAAAAAAGTGGCAAAATGTTCCGC
>BLSH010093681.1:925376-943805 GCA_018402905.1 Glandirana rugosa
CCCCCCCCCCCCCCGTTGTGTAAAATGTTGTGTAATATTTCATATACATACACCCCCACTGCATGGGGAAAAAAATTCCTGGAGTTCTTCTTCTTTAAGATAGATTCAGATTGATGTAACGGTGTGCGGAATCTTTTCCAATCAACGTGTTTGATGGTATTTTGGTGTTTACAACATTCTTACATTGTTTACCAGGGTGGAAATTGCAGACGATGCAAATACAGTTTCTAAAGATAACTTTTTATTGTGGTGGTTTGCAGTTTTTTTTTCTGCCTGTAGTTTGTGAATGTAGCAATGGATGGTTGGCATTTGATTTCATGCAGATGACAAGGGGCAGTGTAGATCCACCTAATGTTTCCAGCAGATGGGACATGCCAATGCTTTTATGTGTCCTATCTCAGCCATGACTGTAACATACCACAGCATCCATCCCACCATCTGCTACAGTTGAGTCTTTGTCAAATTCTTATTGCTCTGTGGGGCTGAGTCTTATTTGAAATACCCTTTTATTGTAGGGATAAAAAGACTCATTTGGCAACAGGGAATGTTAAGGTTTTTTATTTTAAAAAATCAGAAAGTTTTATTGAAAAAGCACAAGGAAATGCAACCCGCCACAAAGAGACTATACATATGAAGTGCTTCCAAGACAACCATGCACAGCATCAGGCATTTTCAGATAACTTTGTATGTATCATTGTATAAACACAACAACAAGACCTGAATTATACAGCTTTTGTACATATACCATAGCAATGAACTATTCTAGAATGTATCTCCCACCTTTTTGGCTTCTATTGCAAAGCTTTATACTCCCGTTCCCTAATTGGGGGAATCCTGCCCAGCCAGGAGCTGTCTGTCCATTACCAGTTCCAGGGGACTTAAGCCTGGGGTGTCCAACCAGGGACCCCCATAAGAGATATATATATATATATATATATATATATATATATATATATATATATATATATATATATATATATATATACTTCTCTAATCTAAGGCTGGGTTCACACCAGAACACTCAGCATCTCACAGCAGGGGTCCGGTGTGTCCTGGTTCACAGATTCAGGCTCCATTTCAGCCCAAGTTTTGGGCTGAATTTGGACCTGAAACGGACCAAAAGTCGCACAGCATTTTTATGCAAAACGCACCGGACCTGCTGCAGTGATGTGTGAACTGGCTCCATAGAGAGCTGGTCAAAATCTCCCGCTATTGCAATTTGGATGCGGGGAACCAATTTGCAATGGTGTGAACCCAGCCTTAGCGTTTTCCCCATGTATTCTAGCCTTTCCATGTAAGATGGAGGGTCAGTAGACTTCCAATACCTAAGTATCATTCTCCTAGCCTGAAAAAGACCTCTGGCCACTGCCTCTCGTGTGGGAGCCAGCAGCTGTAGGTCATCTAAAATGCCTAATAGGCATGGTTTAGGCGGCTCGATTGATATAGAAGCCTGAAACCCCTTATTGATCGTGTTCAGGAAGCCCACCCAGTAGGGCTGTAGTTTGGGGTATCTCCAGGTTAGATGAATCAAGTACTCATGGTTGGAATGTTAAGGTTAAAATGAACAGTTTGTGACATGTGACTTCTTTTGTGTGTCATTACCAGAAAGGGATTTGAATGAAAGTGCATTTATTTGGGTTTTATTGGGTTACATGTAAAAAAAAAACTTGTAATCCAGAGTTCTACACTGGAGATTTCAGGTTGCCTTCATGTTTGAGCTGAGTGTCTTTTGGTCATTTTGCAGTTGTTTGAATCTCCAGGCTTGTGTGTTTATTTATTTTTTTGCTTTGTTTTTTTTTTTTTTTTTAAGCTAGTCACTAGGGAATAACAATGTAAAAATGGTGCAAGAATGTCATGCCAAAATGTGCCACCATCCTAAATTTTAACAGAGAAAAAGGTTAAACTCTTGGCATGATTATGAGCCAAGAGAAAAAAACGAATTTTGGACTTTGCCGGCACTTATGAAACTGGTGTTTTTTTTAAAAAAAAATATAGTTTATTCAATCATTAAAAAGGGACACGTTGCAACGTGTCGATCAGTGGTAAGTACAATATTTGTATATCAAAAGACAATACACAGGGAATACATATATATAAAAAAAATGATGATTCCACATGAATCAGGGATGATACCACTACCAAACCCGAAAACACGGATGAGCATGAAAGAGGTCGACGCGTTTCGCACCAATGTGCTTCTTCTGGACCTTAATACTCTTCGAGCTATGAAATATACAAATGTAAAAATTGACATACCAATTTGTGTTACGTACAGCCGTATTTACATTTCATTAAATTTCAAACATATTGTCCATATTCACCATGACTGCTTTATTTGTGGTTCACAGTTCCCCAAATTCGGCTATACATCAGGGGGGCAGGCACAGGAGACCCAAACAACACCGGCTAATCCAATATGGGAGTATCTGGATAAAATTTAAGTTGACTTAGAACAGATATAACTATTATCTACATCGTTCCATATATTGTGGACAGACCAGTATCCTCCATGTTGCATATCTCTTCTAAAATAAAATGCCTGCTTGCTTGCAATGTATCATAGCAGAGTTTAAAATTTGCAGGCTTTTCTTCACACAATGATTCTACAAGTAATGCACTTCCTGTTGTGGGATAAGGCTGGCCATACTTTATACATTTTTTTTCTTATTCAATTTCCTTTAGATTTACCATCAGCTATGTAGTGCAAGGGGGCCTGCCTGCTTGCATATAAATTGAAGGTGTTTAGGTTTGACCTCATATTATATGGTTTTGGTAAATCTAGAAATTGTATAATGTAGGGCCAACCTAACAACACTCAGTGGACTGAATCTCTGGAGGAGTAACTTTGTAGCCCTAGTACAAGACTACAGAACAGCTCTCTTTCTTCTTCTCTCTAAAATAAGGGCAGTGTCCTGTCGTTTACTTAGGTGAACTGGGCAGGGCACACAAAAGGGCTCACTAGGTTTTTGGTAGGATCCATAGGTATTTTTTTACACTTATCATCATGCAGATATTAGAAAACGCTTCTAGTTTAAAGCGACTGTAAACCTTCCATTTTTTTTCCCTTTTAAAATAACATACATGTCATACTTACCTTCCTGTACCCTGAACCTACTCTTCTGGGGTCCTCCAGCGGTGCTCCTGGGTCCTCCTCCTCATTGAGTGACCCGTCAGGGAAAGCTTCCCTGGGGTCACCCGTGCGGGCACGCTCTCTTGTCCTGCTGTTTGCGTGTATTCACACAAACTGTGGGACTCTGCCCCGCCCCTTGGCCCCCACGTCACTGGACCTGATTGACAGCAGTGGGAACCAATGGCTCCCCTGCTATCAATCCAGCCAATGAGGACCTGTGACACCGGAGGGAGCTGATTGCTTGTAGTCGCCGATGGAACGAACGGGCTCAGGTAAGTAAAAGGGGGGCTCTGGGGGGGTCACTATTGAGAAAAGGTTTTTTACTTTAATTTAAAAAAAAGAGAGTTTACTACCACTTTAACAGACCAAGAGGAAGCCAGCAAGAGAAGTTCCTTGTTGTGGTTTACGTACACAGACTACTGTAGGAGATTGCGTTAATAAAAATGAATATTGGTCTTTTAAGATGCTATTGGCTCACATTTGGAGACCTTTTCCAGTTTACACAGTCAATAGCTTGGCCATTACTAAGCCTAGTTTACGTGTCTGTGACTTTGAGAACATTGTGTTGTCACCAATATAAAAGCATGTACAGGCGGTCCCCTAGTTACAAACATCCGACTTACAAACGACTCCTACTTACAAACGGAGGGAGACAACAGGAAGTGAGAGGAAATCTCCCCCTAGGAAGGGAAATTCACTCCTGTAAGAGTTATTATGGGAAAAAGGTGTCTCCACTGATTCTTTATCACCAATCCTTGTTTCCATAACAACCCAAAATTTACAAAATCCAATTGTCATTGGGACAGAAAGTGATGTGAAATCTTCTGAACAGAAACATAGACAGCAAGACAAACATTACAGGGGTGTTCACCCTTCCCTATGCTATCCAAAAAGCTTAAAAATCGATTTTTTTGGCTGAAGCTGCACTTAAAAAATGTACTTGTTCCTACTTACAAATTCAATTCAAGAACATACCTACAGCCCCGATCTTGTTTGTAACTTGGGCACCGCCTGTATCTATGATTGCGCTCCACCATTTTACTGAAAGCACTCAGCAGTAGGTATTAAATGTGTGCAGGCAGAACTTGTCACAATCCTACTTTTTAAAGCCATCTGTAAGAATGGCAGGACGGCGCCCACATCAGACGGTCAGGATGGGATGAATATCTTTGTGACAGTTGCAGCATTTTGAGAACAGGAGGTATGTGTCAGTGAGGTTGTGATACAGGAAACGGCTATTAGTCTCGGTGTCTGTGAGCGATCCCACACTCCTCACTTCCTTCCTGTGTAGCTCTCATCACATTTCAGGGGGCCTCGCTTCTAGATCCACAATCACAGCACGGATCTGCCAGCATCCTCACTCCATCATATAGGTATATTGTCTCTTTTTCTGGGGAGATCTTGTTGTCACACCTACAAATGTCCTCTACTTATGTCTCTGCTTCTTGTGTCTTCCTGTCTTCTGTGTAATGTATGTAATTCAATAGACAGCACAATATTCTGCACCATTCAGAAGCATGTGAAATGTAAGAATGCTGTTTACGGGTGGTTTCCTGACCAGTTGAGCTACTTTGATTGTGAAAGATGTTTCTACTTTTTGGTGACAAGGAAACTAGTTTCAGTGGTGGAGTAAGACCAGTAGGTCTGTAAAGCTGGGCACACACTATGAGAAAATCGCAAGAACAATTCTGTACAAGGCATGATCATTCGATTTTCACATAGTGGGTGCACAACTTTCCACATCCGATTCAGACTTTCCCAATGAAAGTTGCCCAAGGGACAAACTCACTAATTTTTCTCTTTTACATGAACGATTTTCATTCAACCACTTCAATATCGGGCATTTTTACCCCCTTCCTGCCCAGGCCAATTTTCAGCTTACAGCACTGTTGCACTTTGACAATTGCACGGTCATGCAACACTGTACCTATATGAAATTTTTATCACTTTTCCCCACAAATAGAGCTTTCTTTTGGTGGCATTTGATAATCTCCTGGCTTGTTTATTTTTTGCGCTACAAATAAAGACCAACATTTTTGAAAAAACAAAAGACATTTTTTCTTTGTTTTGGTTATATAGTTTTGTAAATAAGTTTTCTCCTTCACTGATGAGGAGGCACTGATGAGGAAGCACCAATTGCAGCACTGATGAGGAAGCACTGACAGGCATTACTAATGGACACTGATTGGCATAATTTATGGGCACTGATTGACAAGAAATGTGGGTACAGGTGGGCATTGCTGATGGGTTTGCGCTGATAATCAATGCACTGATTATCAGCGCAGTCTCCCCCTGTCAGGAGAGGCATCGATGGGCTTTCCTCTACCTGTGCCTTGTCAGCGCAAATGGAGGAAAACCGATTACCGGTACTTCCTGGTTATCATGTGATAAGATACAGCTGTATATTGTAAAGAGCCTATGTCAGAGGCTCTTTTACCCAGGTTGGAAATGTGGTGTGTCGGATCGCAAAACCGAACCACCGATCGCCATGCTATGCACCCCCCGGGGCATGCATGAGCAGCTTATCCTGCTGGATGTCATATGATGTCCAGTCAGGATAACAGAACCGCCCCGCGGCCGTCATTCTGCATACAGCAGACAGGAAGTGGTTAATGTGTACTGTTTTTGTACAGCTTTTTTATGAAAAAAATCAGATAAGAAGAAAGTGTGCATGATCAGAAACTAAACATATGAAAATTCTTAGATTGCTTCCATCCTTGGTTTCGACTTCCTGTGCAACATCAAGGAAAACCGGACAATCGTTCACCTGATTTAGTTAGTGTGTACCTACCCATCTTTTATGCTAGGTACACATTTGTGTGTCTTTTTTTTTTTTTTTTTGTGCGTTTTTTTGCCATTTTTCATGCCCCCTTCATTTGTTTTCGTGTACTCCTATCTGAGTCTATAAGGCCACAAATACAGTCCCACCAAAAGAAGCACATGCACCTTTTTCAAACGGTGTGAACAGGTAAATAGGATTGTCACATGGAAAATCAGACAGGTGTAAATGGGGGCTTTGTTTTATAGGAGCAGGCAGGTATGAAAGTAGGCAGATGAGCCGCATTTTTCTCAGCCCCGACAATCATGCTGCATGTTAATATGGCCAGTGCCCATGTTCGTACAATCTTCTGCAGTTGCAGGATGGTACGGCAAAGAGTATACCACAGAATTTAACCCTTTGTTAGTGTTTTTTTTTTTTTTTAGCAGGTAGTATAGCAACCAAATGCGACATATTCAAGTGAATTAGGCCACGCTGCAACCGCTCTGCAACCCTGTGCAATGTACAGTGTGGTGAGCTTGCAATGATTAACATAATTGGTGAGTAGGTAACAGGGAAGATTTACTAAACCAGTGTGCACAGAATCTGCTGCAGCGGTGCATACTAACCAATCCGCTTCTAGGTTTTATGGTCAAAGTTTACACGAACAAGCTGAAGTTGATTGGTTTCTATGTACAGCAGCACCAGATTCTGTGTGCATCAGTTTAAGTAAATCTCCCCCATTATGTCCAAACCACCTGTCAAACGCCCCTGAAAAGTATTCCACATGGGAGTGCTTTCAGAGCTGCCGAAAAAAAGGTTGCACGTGTAACTAAGCTATTTAAGCAGCAATAAACCCTCCTATCCTTTACAGCCAAGGAGGCGGCCATCTTCGCTACTGCTTCATCTGCAGTTGCCATGGTTCTGTACATTTGATCAGGTATGACACCAGCCATTTAATTGCTTGACAGTTCAGTAAGAGCACAAGCAACTGTGACAGTTCTCACAGTATACTTTGAATGGAACTGAGAAATGGGTAAATCAATGAGTTTAGTTGCACTTTGAGGTTCGTTCAAATGCTTGGAGGTTGCTGGCTATAATATAGGCATCCTATTGTCAGTCTTACTATGTTTAATAATTTGTAATGCATGGCAGTTCTAATATCTGCATGTTGGTATATGAAGAAATGTAGAGATTTCTCTTACGTTCACTGACAGACGCAGCCCTTCATTGACAAGTGGGGTTATATGCACATCCTACCAGGAGTAGACTAGGCAAATAGAAAGAAAGCAAGCTGACCCCTCCCAGGGGGCTGTCCTCACTCTAACATATAACCCCCCTGCTCTGCATAGCATATCAGTTTTATTATTCGTAGTGCAAGGAGTTAGACCTGGTTCCCTTATGGGATCTGCAGTTCCCTTTTTTCTACCGCTTTTTTGTTTTTCTCAAGCTATCTGATGAAGACTCCTATCAAGAAGCCAGCTGGGGCATAGAGGATATCCAGAATCCTGAACTTTCCCCAGCGCGGCCGACCGATGCGAGCTACCCTTAGCCTTGACGGGGTCCGCCGCATCGTGCCCGTTCCGTGCGGGTGGCCAGTGTGTGATCCCCACTTGACCGGACCTTGTTCCCGTCCAGGGGCCTGTGGCCTGCAGCATCCCTCTCCGGCAGTGGGAGGAAGGTCTGCAACCGGGTGGCTACCGGCTACGCCCGTCGGACTGATGAGTGACCCCCTCTCTCCCCCCCTAGGGGCGCGGAGGGGGGGGCTGGGCGAATGTTAGTGGTCTGGGCCGGCCGGTGGGTTTTTTTTTTTTTTTTTTCTAGGGCTTAGGTCTCCCCTGGGTGTTCTCGTCCCCCCCCCTTCCCCCGCACCGCACCCCGTGCCTTAGGATCACCATGCGGCGATCTGCCGACATTTTGCCATAGCCACGGCCATTTTTGTTGGTGTTTTGGCCTCTAGTGTCGAGCGGTGGCCATTTTGCCGTAGTCGCAGCCTGTATTACAGGCTTGTGGCCGCTCGGCGGCCATGTTGGATGTGCCAGGGAAGAAAAACGTGCGTTTTAGCTGATGCTTCCTCTTTCACTCTGGGACAGCGTGGATGGCACAGTCGGCGCAGGCTCTATGACTGGCGGTCACTAGCACTCCTACTGGGACGCAGCGCTTGAGAGGCAACAAACAGCAAGTATAGCTGAGCTCTCCCTGGGGTGCTGGTAGCGGTGGGTGCGATTCTCGGGTGGGGGGCGGACTTCTGGGGTTCACAGACAGGTGGACTGCCCGCATTTCTGACCGGCGGGTGCAGGAAGTGGTGTCCTCCAGGTACAGGATAGAGTTCAGCACTCTACCCCCAGACAGGTTCTTCCCATCGAACTTGAGACTCCCTCAGGGGCGTCGAGAGGCTCTCCGAACAAGGGGTGATTGTGCCAGTACCTCCGCTGGAAAGGTTCCGCGGTTTCTATTCAAACCTATTTGTGGTGCCCAAAAAAGGTGGGGTCAGGCCAGTTCTGGACCTAAAAGCTCTAAACCACTTTGTGAAGGGGCGAAAATTCAGAATGTAATCTGTCCGTTCGGTCGTGACCGCCCTACACCAAGGGGATTTCATGGCGTCTCTGGATATCGGGGATGCGTACCTCCATGTTCCCATTTCTCCGGCACCAGCGCTTCCTGCGCTTTGCGGTGCGAGATCTACATTACCAATTTGCGGCACTTCCCTTCGGTCTGGCCTCGGCTCCTCTGGTGTTCACCAAGCTGGTGGCTCCGGTGCTGGCGTTATTGAGGCAGAGAGGCATCGCGGTGGTAGCTTACCTCGACGACTTGCTCTTGAGAGCTGAGTCTGCCTCGGCTCTGGAGGAGAACGTGGCTATCACCCTAGCCTCGTTGAAAGACTTCGGCTGGCTGATCAACTTGCAGAAGTCGACATTGACCCCTCCTGTCGCCTGGAATACCTGGGTCTGATTCTGGACATGGAGAAGGTGAAGGAGTTCTTACCTCCGGCCAAGTTACTGATGCTGCAAGCAGCGGTGCGCACCCTGCTGTCACGCCAGTGGTCCTCTTTACGGTTCTGTATACGGGTGTTGGGGCTCATGGTCTCGGCCTTCGAGGCGGTTCCTTACTCCCAGAGTCACACCCGGCTCCTGCAGCAGGCTCTCATTCTGCAATGGGCAGAACTCTACAGTACCGGCAATCTCCGCCATTTACATTCCGGGCGTGGAGAATTGGCAGGCGGACTTTCTCAGTCGCCAGACACTGGATCAGGGGGAATGGTCCCTACGTCCGGAAGTGTTCCGCCAGATTTACCACAAGTGGGGCACGCCAGACGTGGACCTCATGGCGTCCCGGTTCAATCACAAGGTGCAGACCTTCGTGTGCAGGACGAGAGACCCGCTGGCGACCGCCACAGACGCATGGTACGTCGACATGGTGCGAATGGTGGCAGGTGTTCCTTGGCGTCTTCCGCTGCGCGAAGATCTGCTGTCTCAGGGACCCTGCCTTACCCTTGCTGGCTTTGATGGCTTGGCTATTGAGTCCCAGGTGTTGAGGGATAGGGGTGTCGCTGACTCCGTGATCCCTACCATGCTTAAAGCGCGCAAGTGTACTTCCCGCAAGATTTATCATCGCACCTGGAAGGCCTATATTGCCTGCTCTGAGGCGCGGGGTTGGAACCCTCGCTCTTACGTTGTGTCCCGGGTCCTGGCTTTTTTGCAGTAGGGCCTGGATAAAAAATTGGCATTGAGTACTCTCAAGGGTCAGATTTTGGCTCTGGTGATTCTCTTTCAAGGGCCTTTGGCGTCACATTCGTTGATTTGTACAGGGTGTACGCCATGTGGCTCCTCAGATATGGTCGCCTTTGGCGCCGTGGGATTTGAATTTGGTGCTTTCTGCACTGCAGAGGCAAATCCTCCTTTTAGACAGTTTTTTATTATTATTATTATTATTATTATTATTATTATACAGGATTTATATAGCGCCAATAGTTTGCGCAGCGCTTTACAATACGAGGGCAGACAGTACAATTACAATACAAATCAATACAGGAGGGTTTAGAGGGCCCTGCTCCTTAGAGCTTATAATCTAGGAGGGAGGGTCAAGAGGGACAAAAGGTAATAACTGCGGGGGATGAGCTGATGGAGAAAATGAGAATGAAGTTGTTAGGTGTGGGTAGGATAGGCTTCTCTGAAGAGGAGGGTTTTCAGGGATCGTCTAAAAGCTAATAGAATAGGAGATACTTGGACAGTTTGGGGTAAGGCGTTCCATAGGATTGGAGAGGCTCTGGAAAAGTCCTGATCACAGGAATCGGTGTACTCATTGGAAGATTTTCTCTCTATTCCTGTTCTGGTGGCAACTCAAAATATTGAAATGGTTATCGTGGTGTGATGGCAGCCAACAGGACAATGAGGACATAGAAAACAATAAAAACCTGAGAAGGGTGCTAACCCTTCCCTACTTCATCTAAAAGGAAGAACAAAACTCTTGCCTTTTTTACAGTGTACACTTTGAGAAGTCTTTCCTGGGACTGTCAGATGCTTCACATTGCTCTTTGGAAGAAGACAAAACACAGATTTTGGTGCACAGGCCCTAAAATGACAGACTTGGCAGAGATTCCATTGCTGTAATGTTTTTCCAGCCCATAGTTTTCTTTGGTTCCAGACAGAAGCATGCAGTTATTTGTGCACTACATAGAAAACTGATATCTCCTTTTAGTAAAGTATGTGAGTGTTGGAATCTTTTATGATTGATTACAATAATGTATTAATTGTATCATACTAAATTCTGGGAAAAAAAAAAAACCTTCTTCAATAAGTTGTGGGGCTGAAACGATCAGTCATTTTATAGATGAGTAGTCTTCACATTTCTTGGCTGTGGTCACAGATTCGCATGACATGTGAACCGAACCAGCTTTTCTATGAAGCTGGTTCACATACTATATTGCCAGAAGTATTGCCTTTACATGCACATGACCTTTAATGGCATCCCAGTCTTAGTCTGTTGGGTTCAATAATTGCCTTGGCCCACCCTTTGCAGCTATAACAGCTTCAACACTTCTGGGAAGGCTGTCCACAAGGTTTAGGAGTGTCTATGGGAATGTTTGACCATTCTTCCAGAAGTGCATTTGTGAGGTCAGGCACTGATGTTGGACGAGAAGGCCTGGCTCAAAAACGTGGCTCACCAAAGTTCTTGGACATTTTTGGTCCATTGAAAGAAAAAAAAGTGCTCAAACGATAGTGCAAAGTGGTGAATAAAGCAAAAAAAAACTCTGCAAAGCTACTGATGTTTTTAGAACGTGTGTTTTTTTTTTTTTTTTTTTCTTTTTAATATTACTGTGTGCATGAGGCCTAAGACAGATACCATTTGGTGGTATTTATTTTTTTTTAGCTTTTTCTCCTTCACTGATGTGCGATGATAGGTGGCACTGGGCAGCATTTATGGGCACTGATAGGCGGCACTGGTGGGCACTAATTGGCATCACTGGCAGGCATCGCTGATGAAGCTGCACTGATAATAATTGCACGGATTATGAGTGCAGATCCTCCCTATGAAAAAAGCTGCTTATCTGCTTTCCTCTCCTCACGCACAGAGTACAATAACCAGCACTTTCTATTTACACTGTGATTGGACACAGCTGATCACATGGTAAAGAGCCTATGTTATAGGCTCTTTACTGAGACTGGAGATGCGGTGTGTCTGAGGGACACACTGCACCACCAATTGCCACACTCTGCGCTCCCGGGGGCACACATGAGCGGCTTGTTCCAAGGGACATCATATGACCTCCACTAGGAATAATGAACCCCCCCCCCCCCCGTCATTCTTCCGGGCGGGAAGTGGTTGAAATAGAATTTTGGGTTTAAAGCGGTTGTCTACCTAATTTGTTTATTTTTACCTACAGGTAAGCCTATAATAAGGCTTGCCTGTAGGTAAAATGAATATCTCCTAAACCTGTAGGGCTTTGGAGATATTCACCTTCTAATCATTTGCGGCATTACGGTGCGGCAATAGGGCTGGACCTTGCCGGAAAGACTGGGAAATAAAAAAAAAATCAATGTTGATTTGAGTTCCACTTTAAGTCCCAGTGACAAAATGAAATCAGTTTAGAGAGGAGAATAGAAGAGGCTTTATTGGTTAATAAAAGAGATTGTGGTGTTAGGCAAGTATTTTATTTATACATATAAAACGAATTACAGGTCACTAAGCAAGGGCAATAAATCACATTCACTGTTAGGCTCAGTTTACACTGCTGCAACTTGTGCGACTTAAGTTCAAAGTTGCATGACAAGTCATACTTCATTAACTGCCACAGAACCATTCTAATCTGTGCGACTCAAGACAAGAAAAAGGTAAAAAAAGTTCATGCACTACTTTGGGGGGACTTCCTCACGACTTGCATTGACTTCTGTTAATGAAGTTGCAAGCAAGCCGATATTAAGTCACGTAGCAGTCGCCTGTCAAAGTCGCACCTTAAGTCACATGACTTTCCGATCGCGGCAGTGTGAACTAAGCTTTATTCATTTGGATGCTGGAAAGCACTGTAACAAATCCATCTAAGAAATACCATGATTAAAATACTACAGCAGGCAAATAACGTGTGTACTAAGTAAAAATACACTGTCCTTTTAAAATGTAGGAGAGATACCCATGGGGGCTAATGCCCTGCTAAATATGAACAAGCGGTCACACCCATATCCTTATTCTTAGAGTTGAATATAGAGCATGGGCTTATTTCCTCTGTCCTTGTATAGCCACTTGACCTCCCAAAGATTTACCCCCTTTCATGACCAGGCCATTTTTTTCATATACAGCACTGCAGTATTTTACCTGAAGCGCTGTACACAAATTACATATCATTTTTTCATACAAATAGAGCTTTCTTTTGGTGGTATTTGATCACTACTGAGTTTATTATTTGCTCTATAAAGGAAAAAAAACTGAAAATTTTGAAGAAAAAAAAAAGTTTTACTTTTTGCTATAAAACCTATCCAATCACAAAATGTAAAAACCTCTAATTCATTTAGGCCAACATGTATTCCGCTGCATATTTTTGGTTACAAAAAAAAAAAAAGTGTGTGTGTGTGTGTGTGTGTGTGTGTGTGTTTCTGCAAAAGTTATAGCGTTTACAAACTATATTCTAATATATACTGGAATATATATATATATATATATTTTTTTTAATATATACTAGTAATGGCGGAGATCAGCACATTATAGTGGGACTGTAATAGTATGGCAGGCACGATCAGGAACTTTTGACACTTTGTGGAAACCAGTGACACTAATAGAGTAATCGGAGCTAAAAATGTACATGGTTACTGTACTAATGACACTGGCTGGGAAGGGGTTAAACATCTAGTGATGTGTGTCTACCCAGTGTTTTATGTGTGCATTGTGAGGTGCTTTCACTAAGGGATGTGACTGGTTTTATTCAGGGAAACAAAAATAGCCACATCCCTACTGACAGGGCAGTGCTGTATTGGTTACATAGACAGAGCTTTGTCCTGTCTTTCTTGTTGCCGATTAGTGAGTGCCGGTGGTCATCTATAGGCCGGCACCTGCTGATCGTCTTGTCTGTGACTAATCACAGCGCAGCCGGCACGCCCCCCCCCCCTCCCCCCGGAAAAGCAGAATCACGTACGTGTGTGTGTGATTCTGCGCAGCCGGCCTACACTTTGGCAGTAAAGCTACAGCGCACGGTCATCAAGTGAATAGTACTTTGTGTAAAAAGTTAACCTACTCTGCCACGGACACTATAGAAAAGGGGAGTTTAGAAGATGATATGTAAGGAAATTATTACAGATTATGCTCATATCTCAATGAGTGGTGGTAAAGGCAGAAGGATTTTTTTTTTTTTTAACCGTAATACATTCTATGCATTAAGGTAATGAGCCCCATAGCTATCCAGCGATGTGCACAAGGGCCTCAGCCGCCTGGGACTCTCCCTCCATTGGTTGAGACACCGCAGCGGCGTCATAGGCTCCTGCTGCTGTCAATCAAAGTCAGTTTGCCAATCAGGAGAGAGAGGGAGCAGGGCCAAACACTGCTCCATGTCTGAATGGACGCACAGAGCTGCGGCTCGGGTGCCCCCATAGAAAGCTGCTGGCTGAGGGGGCACTCAGTAGGAGGGAGGGGCCAGGAGCAGCAAAGAGGGACCTGAGAAGAGGAGGATCCGGGCTACTCTGTGCAAAACCAACTGAACAGAGGAGGGAAGTTTAACGTGTTTGTTATTAACCACTTCAGATCCGCGCTATAGCCAAAGTACGGCTCCAGCGCGGATCTGAAATGCCCGGAGGACGTCCATGGACGTCCTCCACTGCGCATGCTCCCGCGCGCCCCCTGGCGGCAGCGGCGGCGCGCGCACGTGCCGCACGCTGCGCGAGTGTGCCCGCGGGTCGGGCGGACTTGATGTCCGCCCGAACCCGCCGATCACCTTTAGGAGCCTCAGAACGGGGAACCGCCGTTGTAAACACGGCGGTTCCCCGTTCTGTGACAGGGGACATGCCAGATCTACTGATCCCTGTCACTGGGATCAGTTAGATCTGTTATGTCCCGGCCAGCCCTGCCCCCCCACAGTTAGAACACACCCAGGGAACATTTATTAACCCCTTCACTGCCCCCTGCTGGTTAACCCCTTCACTGCCAATGACATTTATACAGTAATCAGTGGACATTTAAATTTCTGATCGCTGTATAAATGTCATTGGTCCCAAAAATGTGTAAAAAATGTCCGACATTTCCGGCCCGATATCGCAGTACCAATAAAAATCGCAGATCGCCGCCATTACTAGTAAAAAAAAAAAAAATAATAAAAACGCCATAAATCAATTCCCAGTTTGTAGACGCGATAACTTTTGCGCAAACCAATCAATATACGCCGATTGCGATTTTTTTTTTTTTACCAAAAATATGTAGAAGAATTTATATTGGCCAAAACTGATGAATAATTTTTTTAATGGTTTTGTACTTTAGCAAAAAGTAAAAAATATTGTTCTTTTTTGCAAAATTGTCGCTCATTTTTTGTTTATAGCGGCGATCAGAAATGGCGCAGAGGGGATCAAATACCACCAAAAGAAAGCTCTATTTGTGGGAAAAAAAGGACGCAAATTTTATTTGGGTACAACGTCGCACGACCGCGCAATTGTCATTCAAAATGCGACAGTGCTGAAAGCCAAAAATTGGTCTGGGCAGGAGGGGGGTTTAAGTGCCGGGTAAGGAAGGGGTTAAGGGGAAAAAAAACAAGACTTTAGTATCGCTTTAAAGTATAACACTTCACCTTCATCTTAAACAAGGTTATCAAGAAGTGTGGAGTCCTAACACTACTTGTCCTAAAGTGAGAACGATGCTTCTCCATTGATGCAGTATAATGACTAAGCGTTGTCACGCTAGGACAGGAAGCATGCTACTTGCAGGATCACTAGGTAAAAATTAAGGAAACAAAGTCACAAAAAATGTAATTGATACAGCCATCACACTTCTGGGGTGGTGAGTTGCAATTATATTCATTTTTTTTCGTAACTATACAGGCATCATGTCTATTTTTCACTATCTTCAGTGTTATCAAATTTTTCAAATGTCCTTCATGCCAGTCATCTTTTTGTAATTTTATTATATTAAATTGTTCTTTTTATCTTGTGTCTTGCAGCTTTCTTGCCATAACTGAAAAATGTCCAAGGTAAGAATAGTGATGATGATTTACAGTATGTGATCTGACGCATAAATATATGGGCCTGCTCTCATTGTCGATTCTGCCTCTGGTGACAGCTCACTTGGCAAGCTTATGTAATTGCAGTTACTCACTGGCTGAAATGCTGCAGAATCTTTGATTAGTAGAGATGCAGCAGCCAGGCATTCTAAGCAATTGAAATCCTATTGCCCCAATGCATTGAATGGCCTGTAACTGGTAGAAAAATAAAGCTAGGATTTGGACATCAGGAATCATAGTTAACAACCTATAACATTTTTTGGCCATACTTCTCTTCTGGGTCTAATGAGTGCACTTACTTTTGCTCTCCTGTAATCTAGAAACAGCTAACACTGGTCTAAAGCTTGCTGTCAGCTGCTATCGCAGAGCCACTCCAGGGTCGGCAAGCATCCTGACCATATTTTCAGGATCCACTCAACTGCCTAATTGACAGCTGGCTCCTGCTCTCAGCTGAAAGTCAAAGCCAGCTTGCGCCTGCCCCCTCTCCAGCCCAGCACTCCAGTGAGCGATGGAGGAGCAGATCAGAGAGCACGACTGACAGTCACCAGTTTCTGCTCAGAGCTGGCAGAGAACTGAGCCATCAGAGGTCATGTAATTGCTCAGTTCTCGGGCTTAGAGCCAGCGAGAAACAGCTGCAGAATCAGATTGAGGTTAGTATGGATGTGATGGTATGGATTGTTTTTTGAGAACCTCAAAAGTCTCCTTTTTTTTAAAGTGTGCTTTCCATAACTGAAATTATTACTATGCACGTCCTCCAAAATCCCTGGGGGCTTTGGCTATGCCTTATGACAAAATGGCTATATGATGTGTAGTGTGAAAAGAGCATGACTGCAGCTAAATTGCACTGCTCATTCCCAACAGAAGTGAGAGGGAAAATAAGATTTTCGGGAGCTCATGGAGAATGCTGTAAGGATGCAGAAACGCACAGTAACAAACAAACAATTTAATGAAAAATATATTGCAGGACCGTGCAGTGAATTGATTGTTTTAGACACTGAATATTATTCATTGTCTCTTTAAGCTGGGGCATGTTTGGGATGCAGCGGCTGCATACACACAGCCTCTTATCCCGATTTGAAAGCTGAACAGGTGAGCAGCCTTGAATGTAGACTGTTTGCATTCAGGGTCACTCACCTGCATGGCTGCCAAATTCACTTAGAGTGACAAAAAAAAAGAGTTTTCACAGCTGCTTTCTAGGGATTGCTAGAGAGCTGTTACATGAGAAAGGGAGCAATAAGTGTGTCGTCTTAGGATAGTTCAGTTCAGTGTTTGTTTAAAATAAATATCCAGTGACTTGTAAAAATTATCAGGTCCTCCCTTGGTGCTCCGCTTCATGGCTTCCCTTTGGCATTGTTAATGGTGGGACAAAGGCTTCCTCCTAGGTATGCAAGACCTTGCAAGCTAGCCTGGAAATTTTTACAAGGATAAACCCACCCTAACACTAAAATTTCTACATCCACAATCTAACACTAACCTATCTAGCCCTGTAAAGCAGAAATCGGTATACATGCCTTTTCTCCTATGTTCACTGACAGATGCAGCTCTTCATGACATGTGGGTTTATGCTAGTCCTATTAGGAGTTAACTAGGCAGGGAAAAGAACAAGCTGGCCCCTCCCACGGGGCTGTTCTCTCTTCCCACATAAACCCCCCACCCTGCATAGCTCAGCAGTTTTAAAATGCCTAGTGCAAGGAGTTGACCTGGCTCCCTTAGGAGACCTGCGGATCCCTTTTTTGCTACCGCACTTTTTATTTTTCTCAAGACTTCTGATGAAGACTTCTATCAAGAAGCCAGCTGGGGCATAGAGGATCAATACAAAAGATCCTGTACTTTCCCCAGCGTGGCCGACCGATGCGAGCCAGTCCCGACGTATGGAGTCCCGCCGCATCGTGCCTGTTCCGTGCGGGCGGCCTGGGGAGGTACCCTAATTGCGCCCAGGTCCCGGACCGCGTCCGGTGCGGTGGCGTTTTCGGCCAGCAGCATCCCGCGGAAGGTCTGCGACAGGGTGGCTGCCCGCTACGCCCGACAGGAGTGGTGAGTGAGTGCCCTCCCACCTGCTTTTCGAGCGCGGAGGGGGGGCCGACGGGTGTCCTAGCAATTCATGGAGTAGCCACCGGTGGGGGTCTCCTGGGGCCCAACCACCCCCCGCATTGCACCCTTCGTGTGCCCCCTTTTTGGGGACCTAGGCCGCCATTTCTCCTTACGTTCACTGACAGACGCAGCTCTTCATGACTATGTGGGGTTTTATGTCAGTTACTACTAGGAGTTAACTAGGCAGGGAAAGAAAACAGCTGACCCCTCCCCTGGGGGCCGTCCTCCTTTCCTACATCAAACCCCCTTCCTGTATAGCTCTTCAGTTTCAATGCCTAGTTTGCAAGGAGTTGACCTGGTTTCCCTTCTGGGAAAAGAACTCGGTCCATTGTGACCAAATTGTCATTTTTTATTTTTAATTTTTTATTTTACTTCAATCAAAAGATGAATCTTCTATCAAGAAGCCGGTCGGGGCATAGAGAGTCTCAGAGCTCTGTACTTTCCCCGACCTGGCCAACATGATGCGAAGCCAGTCCCGCCACTGGGACCCGCCGCATCCGGCCCGTTCCGTGCGGGCGGCCCGGGGTGCCATCCCCCCTCACCGATGCAATCACGGCAGGGCAACCTGGGCCTGCAGCATACCGCCTTTACGGCGCACAGTCTGCTTCGATGGCTACCGCGGATGGGTAAGTGAGCGTCCCCCCTACCAGGGGCACGGGGGGCCCGACGACCGCCGCACAGTGGGTTACTTGTAACGCCCGGGACTGCCACCATTGGGACGCTAGAGCTCCCTGCCCCCCGCCACACGTCCCCGCCGCCCCC
>BLSH010093681.1:954466-982892 GCA_018402905.1 Glandirana rugosa
TGATGTTTATGGCCGTCGGAAAAGCCGACAGACGAACATCAAAAGTTCAAGTACCTCAGACAATCACATTTTGACAAATAGGCATGCCACGTTCCACTCGAATAGGAAATTTGGTCACCAAGAATTGGAGTCAGGAGTTCATGGAGGTTGCCCTGTACAAAAGTCCAAAAGGAAATGAAACGTTTCGAGTCGACGAAATTTAGTTATAGTTACTGTACCATACCTATTCTCGGTAAAATAGATTCCCTTCAAGGGTTTTGTACCCCCCTGGCTCTAACTCTTGGTGACGAAATTTGGTAGGTGATCACCAATAACGGTGCCAGATCCTGAACATTCTACAGGTAGCTGAGTATCCGTAATACAGCGTGGGTTGAGGGAGTATGAACTCTCTCTACTTTACAGAGGACACTGTTTTTTTCTTTTTTATTCTAGTGGATGGTTTAAAGCAGTGGTTCTCAATCTCGGTCCCCCCATGTTTTGGGAACTTCCCTTAGATAAAATGGCTCTTATCCATACCATGTCATTGATATTGATTTAAAGCAGCTGAGCTTTGCAAAGTAAAGGAAAACCTGAAAACATGTCCCGTTGGAGGTACTTGAGGACTGAGGTTAAGAACCACTGGTTTAAAGGATAAGCTCACCTTGCACCGTACGGATAAACAGTTTTACACTAACAGACTCCATGAACTTGAAAACTACAAGCAGACAGCCGAAAAGGCTGCCGGTATTTGTAGTTCATCCATTCACTGTATGGGTGGAGCCCTGCATGGCCGCGCTTATTTAAAAAAGTGACAGCTAGTACGGGGGACTGCTCCCTGTACTGCTGTGACAGAGTTCGGGGATGGCCGAGCAGCTCCAGGATCGGGGAACATGTTCCACCCTAAAATCGGATGTAACATGTTCCCAAAGATGAACTAATCCTTGTGCATTTTCAACATATTCAACTGATTTTTTTAAAGTGTGTGTGTGTGTGTGTGTGTATAGCTTTTTAACCAGCAGTATAGATTTCTGTGTGTGAAAGAAGCCATGTGTCATTGTACATTTTGCAGATCTTTGTGTATAGAACTTTCTCAGGTGTAGTCCTATAGCAGCTAAACCCCCACCTCCCAATCTCCGCTGCAGCAGCACAGTAGGTACTTTGTAGTTTATCTTATCCATTGTATTCTGACCTTTTCAGGCTGCTCTGGAAACACAATGCTGCTGCTGTTGTATAGTGAAAACCTCCCTGCACCTGTGTTTTGCTTAGTAGTATTAAAGCATTGCAGAATATTTAATGTCTTGATAGATCAAAGTCTAGTCGCATAATATAATGGGGCTCATACATTCTCATCATAACCTTTTTTCTTAAGACCCCTCTCACACTGGGCGGTTTTCAGGCACTTTAGCACTAAAATAGCTCCTGAAAACTGCCTCCCCTGCAGCCCTAGTGTGAAAGCCCGAGTGCTTTCAAACTGGGACGGTGCACTTGCAGGATGGGTAAAAAAAAGTCCTGCAAGCAGCATCTTTGGGGCAGTGCGTACCCCGCTCCTAAACCACCCCTGCCGTTTGAATGAATGGCCAGCGCTGAAGCACCGCAACACGAGTGCTTTTAACCCCTTCTGGAGCGTTAAAAGCACCCCGCCAGCGGTGGCAAATCGCCACTGAAACAGCGGTAAAGCCCTGCTAAAACTAGCGGCGCTTTACGCTAATGGACCCGCCGCCCCGGTATGAAAGGGGTCTTGCTGTATGTATTTCTAGGTTTTATCAGCAAGAACAAAAATGTATTTATTTATATTTTTTTTCATCCCACCAGCAGGCTCAGTTCACAAACCCAGAGACTCCAGGGTATGTTGGATTTGCGAATCTCCCGAATCAGGTTCATCGGAAGTCTGTAAGGAAGGGATTTGAGTTTACGCTAATGGTTGTAGGTAAGTGTTCTACAGCATGTTGCAAGCCTTTTTACATTTAAAAAAAAAAAATAAGATAGGCGAAGCATAAGATGTCTGGACAGACTTCTGGCCCAGTATATCATTCTTTACTGAAAGAGGTTGGGCCATCTGAAGAAGAAAAAACAAATTGCTTGGTTGAATAGTCCTTAGCATCCCTTCCGGCAAGCCCTTAAGCCTGTTTCACACGGCTTCAGCTTGTATAACAGCAGTGTGAACAGCAGCGGCAGCCCATCCATTAGGGGCTCATGGGCGCCCGGCCCCCTGATCTACATAGCAGGGCGCCGGACTATGGATTCCAATTGGGGGGGGGGTAGTGTTTTTTTTTTTTTTTTTTTGAAGCATATGATTAGAGCCAGAGGCTCTAATAGGCTTCAAAAACGGTGGGCTCCTGGCCCCGATCCCACCTAGTTGTGTGACACATCGCCACATTGATCCTCCTCGGCCAATCAGGAAGCGGGTCTGAGACCCATCACCCAATTGGCTGAAAGGACCGGCGATACTTTTGGATGCCTAGGAGAAGATGGGAGGAGCTGCACGGTGGAAGCAGCCATTACGTAGAAGCTTGCAACCCGCCTGCTTGAGCCCGGAACCCGGCCGCCGCCTGCCTGCAACTGATGGGGTAAGTGCCAGGTGAGGGGTTCTGCCGACCGATTGGCCAATGGGGGGGGGGGGGGTGCTTTGCCGCCCCCCCCAAAAAAAAACACCAGCCGCCACCCTAATGAGAGCATTGATTGGCACTCTATGCAAGCTACTAGCAGGCTCTCAACAAGCGTTAAGAAGTGCTGAAACCTGCTAGCAGCTTGTTTAAAGTGGCAATCCGCACTCTCATATTATATTCCGCATTTACAAACTGGAGCTGAATGGTACTTTAAAAGCTTGTTGAAAGCTCTTCTAATGCTTCGTCAAAGCTTGCTTTTCACACTGCTCTTATACAAGCTGAAGCCTGTGTGAAACAGGCCTTTAAGTGTCCAGCCAAAAACCTTTTTTTCTTTTTTTTTTTTTTTTTCCCCCATTGTGGATAGAGTAGAGAATTCTACAACCCCTGTCAGGTTTTTACGGCTGTCCCAGGCCCCTGTTAGAGTGATATGCCTTTATTTTTTTCCTACTTCTTAGTAGATTAGGGAAAGGTTAGAGCGCCTATTGTAAATGTTCCCTCACTTACTATTGCCTGAATCCGTTTGAAAGCAGGACAGGAAGTCAAGAAATATCCTGAACTCTGACTAGAAGTACATGGGTTCTAACCCTTCCGCACTCCAAAACTAGAAAACTACTTTTTTGCCTTGATATTTGCTCTTCAAAGCCCAACTGCACCCAAACTGAAATAACACAGAATGACCAATATCTCTTCACTTCCTTACCCTTCTGTTACAGAGGCAATCCTGTTTGAAAATGAAAGGCATGTCCTATAAAACATGCTAAATTTAAAGTATAATAGTAAAAACAGTGCTGTGCTCAAACAATAAATAAAATAAAAAAAACGATGTCACATAACCTATATCAAGTGAAGAATCCAAGTGAATAAATGGTAACTGTCCCTTTTTTAAATGACAGGAGACAATGTGTGAATGGTGTATGTGCAATTCAAAAGCAAAATGAATAAGTAATAGCTGTCCCTTTTTAAATAACATGAAACGTTAGTGTGTAGTAATGTATAATTCCGTTCATCTATATATCACGTGGCCAGTCCATGGAAGAAAAAAATAACATAAATGTAAATTGTAAAGGCAGAAGGTTTTTTTTTTTAATCTTAGGTCCCTCTAGATCCAGCGATGGTGCAGGAGTGTGTCGGCTGCCTGGGACTCCCCTCATTGGCTGAGACAGCAGCGTGACACCATTGGCTCCCGCTGCTGTCAAAGCCAGTTAGCCAATGAGGATAGAAAGGGGGCCGAGCTGCGGCTCCGTGTCTGAATGGACACACGGAGCTGTGGCTCGGCTCGGGTGCCATCATAGCAAGCTGTCAACAGAAGGGAGGGGCCAGGAGCACCGAAAATGATCTAGGCTGCTCTGTGCAAAACCACTACACCCAGCAGTGAAGTATAACATGTTTGTTATTTTTAACTAAAAAAAAAAAAAAAAAATTTGACTTTTACAATCACTTTAAAATGTATAAAAAATGTGGACGTGTCTCCTTTTAAACATACAGTGAGGGGAAAAAAGTATTTGATCCCCTGCTGATTTTATGCATTTGTCCACTGAAATTATCATTCTATAATTTTAATGGTAGGTTTATTAACAGTGAGAGAATAACAAAAATATCCAGAAAAACACATTTCAAAAAAGTTCTAAATTGATTTCCATTTTCAAGTGTTACTAAACCGACATCGGTAAAATCAGTCTGTATAGCATGCTTGTTATACTAACTGTGGGACTTAAGAGGTTAATCCTCTGCATTCTGTTTAAAAGGCTGTTTTTATCCTGTGTGCATAGATCTTCCCCTCCCTGCACTGTCTGTCTGGGGAAGGCCAGCTTAGCACAAGCAGGTTAGTCCTGCACATCCTCAGTTGTCTTTTATGCTGGAGAGAACATTTGCTTGTTCTCCGAGCTAGCCAGGTCACATGATATTGACATACATGTGGGCGTGTATACAGGTTATAATGGAAATCTCCTCCTACCTGAACTCTCAGCACTCAGCATCAGATTCCAAGCTCTCCACCAAGATCAAAGAGCTGTCCCAAGGATGTCAGGGACAAGATTGTAGACCTACACAAGGCTGGAATGGGCTACAAGACCATCGGCAAGCAGCTTGGTGAGAGAGTGACAACAGATGGTGCGATTATTCGCAAATGGAAGAAACACAAAATAACTGTCAATCTCCCTCGGTCTGAGGCTCCATGCAAGATCTCCCCTCGTGGAGTTTCAATGATCATCAGAACGGTGAGGAATCGGCCCAGAACTACACGGGAGAATCTTGTCAATGATCTCAAGGCAACTGGGACCATAGTTGTCCAGAAAACGGTAACACTACGCTGTGAAGGACTGAATCCTGCAGTGCCCGCAAGGTCACCTGCTCAAGAAAGCAAATGTACAGGCTCGTCTGAAGTTTGCTAATGAACATATGAATGATTTTGAGAACTGGGTGAAAGTGTTGTGATCAGATGGGACCAAAATCAAGCTCTTTGGCATCAACTCATTGTGTTTGGAGGAGGAGGAATGCTGCCTATGACCCCAAGAACACCATCCCCATTGTCAAACCTGGCAAGGGAAGGAGGTTCTCACCCAGGATTTGACAGTACATGGCCCCGTCAGTCGTCCCTTTGATGCAGTGAAGTTGCCCTGTCCCCTTAGCAGAAAAACACCCCCAAAGCCTAATGTTTCCACCTACATGTTTTATGGTGGGGGTGGTATTCTTTTGGTCATAAGCCGCATTCCTCCTCCTCCAAACAGGGCGAGTTGATGCCAAAAAGCTTGATTTTGGTCTCATCTGATCATAACACTTTCACCCAGTTCTCCTCTGAATCCTTCAGGTGTTAAATAGCAAACTTCAGCTGGGTCCCGTACATGAGTTTTTGTTTTTTTTTTTTTGAGCAGGGGGACCTTTTGGGTGCTGCAGGATTTCAGTCTTTCATGGCGTAGTGTTACCAATTGTTTTCTTGGTGACTAAGGTCCCAGCTGCCTTGAGATCATTGACCAGATTCTCCTGTGTAGCTCTATGCTGATTCCTCAATGTTCTCATGATCATTGGAACTCCACGAGGTGAGATTGTGTATGAAGCCCCAGACCGAGGGAGATTGACAATTATTGTGTTCATTCCATTTGCGAATAATCGTCCCAACTGTTGTCACTCTCTCACCAAGCTGCTTGGCGATGGTCTTGTAGCCCATTCCAGTCTTGTGTAGGTCTACAATCTTGTCCCTGACATCCTTGGGACAGCTCTTTGATCTTGGCCATGGTGGAGAGATTGGAATCTGATTGCTTCTGTGGACAGGTGTCTTTTATACAGGTAACAAGCTGAGATTAGGAGCACTCCCTTTAAGGCTGGATTAACACCTATGCATTTTTAGTGCTTTTTGCATTTTGCAGATTTGCACTACAGAACTTGTTCCATAGGAAACCATGCACTAAAAATGCATAGGTGTGCATCCAGCCTAAGAGAGTGCTCCTAATCTCTGGTCATTACCTGTATAGAAGACATCAGGGAGCCATACATCTTGCTGATTGATGAGTGAAATAAGTATTTGATCCCCCTATTAAAATGCAAACCAATTTATAACTTTTTTGAAATGCGTTTTTCTGGATATTTTTGTTATGTCTCTCACTGCTAAAATAAACCTACCATTAAAGCGGTTGTCTACCCGTAAAAAAAAAAAAAAAAACTTAGGGAAAGGCATAATGAGCTAGCATGCACCACATACTAGCTCATTATGAAATGCTTACGAAGCTCCGAAGGGTCCGCTCGGTCCCCACATAGGGAGCCAACATGTTCCCTCGGGAATCCTTGCGGGTACGCGACTCCGGCATTGAGTGACCGGAGCCGCGAGAAGTCCCTCCCGCACATACGCGCTGGAGCCCGTCTTTCCGGCAAGATCCGGCGATATGTGCCGGGCCTTCGCCGGGACCTCACTGCGCATGCGCCGTACGTCAGCGGCTGCATTTAGTGTGATTTTCTCCTAAACCATGCAGGTTTAGGAGATATTCATTTTACCTACAGGTAAGCCTTATAGGCTTACCTGTAGGTAAAAGTAAAAAAAAAATGGGTAGACAACCGCTTTACAATTATAGACTGATTATTTCTTTGTCAGTGGGCAAACATACAAAATCAGCAGGGGATCAAATACTTTTTTCCCCTCACTGTATATATCGGGATGGTTCTAGTCCACTTTTGCAGTACTGCACAGTGATAACCACTAATAACACCCCACACTTACCATGTGTGACTGCATAAATTCTAGGCAGGATATAGGCATTTTGAGATTTTCATAAAAAAAGATGGATCACAGCATCTTAGGAATGGTCCCTTTTAAGGATAGTTACCTTCTGGTGATGATATTGGTAAAGCTGTCACTTTACGGGGCCAGCAGATATGTAGCGCAGCTGTGTAAAATAAGTGCTCACCACAGAAGCCAAAAGTGCTCATATAGTATAGTAAATTTTTAAAAATGGGCCCAAGAAACCAATATAAAAAGCAAGTATCAAAAACTCATAGATGGCTGCCACATGCAAAGCCATGTGGCAGTAAGACTTCAGCAGTTTTTTAGCTCCATCCAACGCGTTGCACGCTCTAGTGCATCCTCAGGGGTCAAACCTATTTTACCGGAAAGGTTTGGTTTGTTGACCTTTTTTTAGTACTAGCTGCTGTTTTGTTTACTTTTTCTGCTAAGCGTTGACTTTACGCTTTTCATAAACTTGAAGCCTGTTTTTTTTTTTTTTTTTGGTTGAGCACCAGAATTGAGTAAACACATGCATGATTCTTTTCTTATAGCTTCATCACATAGCAGCCACCAGTTTCCAGCTGTTACTGAGTTGATAACGTGTGGACAGCTTGTTAACTTCCCATCTGAACATACCCATACAGTTCAACCTGTGTACTGCTATTAATCATGTAGTTGTCTTTTTGCTGCAGTATATGAATGCCTATTCTCTCCCAAAGGCAAAATATCTACAATTTATGGTGTTACACAATTATTATTGTAGGGTGAAATGTGACAAAGTGCACAGTAAGAATGAGAGCTTTGTTCTAAATAGAGAAGTTATTCTCATACACGTGTGTGTGTGTGTGTGTAAATTATTTGGGGTTTCTTTCTATTTTCTCATGGCCTTCCTCCTTCTTCTTCTTTTTTTTTTTTTTTTTTCTTCTTTTTTGACATCATGGTTTTTATGACTTCAGATTTGCTGCAATTTATCTTCATTGGAGAAATATCCCTTCAAGTCTGATTGTGAAAGGGATGGGAGTGAATAAAACCTCTCCATCAGGGACACGGAAATGTATAAAATCACATTTATTATGTGGTGAAGGGTAGGACTTCTCCTGGTTTGGGTCCCCGTTGGCAACATCTCCTTACATTCTTTTTTGTCAACTAGGAACTGAGAAAGAAATCTCCTCCAATGAGTTTGGCATTTACAGCTCAATTTTAGGCAGAGCGAAAAGGCAACAAAAGAAGCCAAGCAGTTCGTCTACTGACAAGAGTCATGATGATAGAAGTAGAAATCGGTGTGCCAGAGAGATGAGCTAATCACTGCACTGCTTCTCTTTTTCACTGTCTAGTAACAAGCTGGGGATCGGTCCTGGACAACCTGGGCTCAGAGAAAGCAGGTTGAATAATACTGGCCTTTAGACTGAGGACATCTGGTTGCAGAAAAAGTAACTAGATGTCCCCTGTGAATTTGTTTGAATGTAGTGGTGCTCCTGTATGTAGCTCATCTTAAACGTACCAAATCCTAAAATCCTACAAAGTTATTTAACCACTTCAGCCCTGGAAGGATTTACCCCCTTCCTGACCAGAGCACTTTTTGCGATTCAGCACTGCATCGATTTAACTGACAATTGCCTGGTCTTGCGACGTTGTACCAAAACAAAATTGTTGTCCTTTTTTTCCCCACAATGACAGGGATCAGTAGATCCCTGTCATGCCTAGAAAAGGATTTTACGGTAAGTCAAAAAATCCTATTTTTTTTTTTTTTTTTCAACCTTACCTACTATGTAACTTTGTAAATGATGATTTCTCATAGATGGATTTGAATGGCTGAAGATGTCAGCAACTGACTGCGAATAATCGCAGTATTGTAACGATATGTCTTTTGCAAAACACATGGATCATGGGGCATCCATAATGGTTGTCACTGAATGCAAAATGTCTCCGTTAATTGTCACTATCCCAGAAGCCCATTAAATAAGTGGTCTTATTGTTTTCTGCAAAGATGGTCGGTTAAAGTCACTGCCAGCAATTCTCACATGTCCTCCAATGAACTGCCTTTCATACCAGATTTTTTGGTTGTGATAATGACTAGTAATGGAACATATTTTTCTTACGGTCACTGACAGACGCAGCCCTTCATTGACAAGTGGGGTTTATGCACATCCTACTAGGAGTAGACTAGGCAAATAGAAAAAAAAAACAAACTGACCCCACCCAGGGGGCCGTCCTCACTCCAGCATATAACACCCCTGCTCTGCATAGCATATCCGTTTTATTATGCCTAGTGCAAGGAGTTAGACCTGGTTCCCTGCTAGGACCTGTGGTTCCACAGATTTTTTTTCTTCTTTGGGCTTTTCAAGCTATCTGATAGACTGCTATCAAGTGGACCCTCCGGTGGCTCGCCTGAATAAGGCAACGACCATCCCCTTGGAGGGGTCTCCCTCTTTTAAGGATCTGGCCGATAGGCGAACAGAGGCGGTATCCAAGGCACTGTTCTTGTTGGCGGGGTCGGCCATGAGACCAGCTTCGGCATCAGCCATGGTGGCGCAATCTCTTACCGAGTGTGTGACTGTGTTGTACAATGAGTTGAGCTACGGGTGTTCGCTTGAGGCGTCTCAGCGAGTGGACCATCTGATACAGGGTCTTCGGTACCTGTGTGACGCAGCTTTGGACCTGCTTCCCATGCTGTCTAAGATGTCTGCTTTTGCGGTCATTCTCAGACGGGTGCTGTGGTTACGCTGTTGGTCGGGTGACCATGCGTCTAAAAAGGGCCTCATGGATCTTCCCTTTCAGGGCGGTCGGCTCTTTGGGGCACAGTTGGATGAAATCATTAAAGATTTCACCAGGGGGAAGAGTACTTTTCTCCCGGAGCCCAGACGGCGGGAGTTCCGCCTTAAGCAGGGTCCTGCTTCTTCGGGTCAGAAGAGGTTTCTTCGTGCGCCCGGTGCAGCGGGCAAGGGCTCAAGGCCCGGCAAGTCTACCTCGGGGTCCGGTAAACAGCCCTGGCAGCGCAAGAGTGAAAAGACTGAGGATAAGTCGTCCTCCGCATGATGGGTTGCCCCCACCCGATTCTCTTCTGGGGTTCGCAGACAGGTGGACTGCCCACATTTCCGACCGGTGGGTGCAGGAAGTGGTGTCCTCCGGATACAGGATAGAGTTCAACACTCTACCCCCAGACAGGTTCTTCCCATCGAACTTGAGACTCCCTCAGGGGCGTTGAGAGGCTCTCCTACGGGCTGTTCAGACGCTCTCCGAACAAGGGGTGATTGTGCCGGTACCTCCACTGGAAAGGTTCCGCGGCTTCTATTCAAACTTCTTTGTGGTGCCCAAAAAGGGTGGGGCCAGGCCAGTTCTGGTTTTAAAAGCACTAAACCACTTTGTGAAGGCGCGAAAGTTCAGGATGGAATCTGTCTGATCGGTCGTGGCCGCCCTGCACCAAGGGGACTTCATGGCAGCGCTGGATATCAGGGACGCGTATCTCCATGTTCCCAGCGTTTTTCTGCGCTTTGCGGTGGGGGATCTACATTACCAGTTTGTGGCATTTCCCTTCGGTCTGGCCTCGGCTCCTCGGGTGTTCAAGCTGGTGGCTCTGGTGCTGGCACTCTTGAGGCAGAGAGGCATTGCGGTAGTAACATACCTCGACGACTTACTCCTGCGAGCAGAGTCTGCTTCGGCCCTGGACGAGAATATGGCTATCACCATGGCCTCGTTGAAAGACTTTGGCTGGCTGATCAACCTGCAGAAGTCGACATTGACTCCGTCATGTCGACTGGAATATCTGGGTCTTATTCTGGACACGGAGCAGGCAAAGGTGTTCTTGCCTCCGGCCAAGTTACTAACACTGTAAGTAGCTGTGCGCACCCTGCTGTCGCGCCAGTGGTCCTCCTTACGGTTCTGTATGCGGGTGTTGGGGCTCATAGTCTCAGCCTTTGAGGCAATTCCTTACACCCAGAGTCACACTTGGTTTCTACAGCTAGCAATTCTGTCACGGTGGGACAAGTCTCCACTGTCCCTGGACCAGCTGATCAGATTGGATCATCAGACCAGAGGATCGTTGACCTGGTGGCTTCGGGCCCCGGCTCTAACGTTGGGAAAGTCTTACCTCCCCCTGAATTGGTTACGACGGACGCCAGCCTATCGGGCTCGGGGGGGGAACCATCAGGGCGGAACGAGGAGCTTGGCGGCGGCTGCGGAAGCGGCCCACATTCTGAGGTGGGCAGAACTTCGCCATTTACATTCTGGGTGTAGAAAATTGGCAGGCGGATTTTCTCAGTCGCCAGACGCTGGATCAAGGAGAATGGTCCCTACATCCAGAGGCGTTCTGCCTGATTTGCCACAAGTGGGGCACGCCAGACGTGGACCTCATGGCGTCCAGGTTCAATCACAAGGTGCAGACCTTCATGTGCAGAACAAGGGACCCGTTGGCAGCTGCCACGGACGCGTTGGTAGCGCCTTGGAGTCGGTATCGGCTCCTGTACGCCTTCCCTTCCATCGAGCTTCTACCACGACTCCTGCTCAGGATAGAAGCAGAGGGGATCCTGACAATACTGGTTGCTCCGGATTGGCCTCGGCGCCTTTGGTACGCCGACGTGGTGTGGATGGTGACAGATGTTCCCTGGCGTCTTCCACTGAGCAAAGATCTGCTGTCGCAGGGACCCATCCTGCACCCTGCTTTAGCCTCGCTGGCTTTGACGGCTTGGCTATTGAGTCCTAGGTGTTGACGGATAGGGGTGTCCCTGACTCCGTGATCCCTACCATGCTTAAGGCGCGCAAGTGTACTTCGCGCAAGATTTATCATCGCACCTGGAAGGCCTATATTGCCTGGTGTGAGGCGGGGAGTTGGAACCCCCGCTCTTACATTGTGTCCCGGGCGCTGGCTTTTTTGCAGCAGGGCCTGGATAACAAGTTGACATTGAGTACTCTTAAGGGTCAGATTTCGGCTCTGGCGATTCTTTTTCAATGGCCTTTGGCGTCACATCCGTTGATACGTACATTTTGTACAGGGTGTATACCATGTGGCTCCTCAGATACGGTCGCCTTTGGCGCCATGGGATTTGAATTTGGTACTTTCTGTACTGCAGAAACCGCCAAAATCAGGGATATTCCCTTACAATTGCTGTCGCAAAAAGTGGCTTTTTTGGTGGCTATTACATCTGCTTGGCGGGTGTCTGAGTTGGCAGCGTTGTCCTGTAGGTCTCCTTACTTGGTCCTTCATAAGGACAAGGCGGTCTTGCGACCTTCCCCTTTGTTTCTACTGGTGGTCTCCTCTTTTCACATTGAGGATATTGTTCTCCCCTCATTATGTCCGCACCCGTCGCATCCCAAGGAATTTGAGTTACATTCTTTGGATGTTGTGAGGGTTTTGCGGGTGTATTTGGCGGCTACAGCTTCTTTTCGAAAGTCTGATGTGTTGTTTGTGCTGACAGAAGGACCGCGCAAAGGGTTGGCGGCCCTCTGTGTTGCGTTTGTATGGCTTGTTATGAACTGATATGCTATGCAGAGCAGGGGGGTTATATGCTGGAGTGAGGACGGCCCCCTGGGAGGGGTCAGCTTGCTTTTTTTTCTATTTGCCTAGTCTACTCCCTAGTAGGATGTGCATAAGCCCCACTTGTCAATGAAGGGCTGCGTCTGTCAGTGAACTCAGAGAAAAGGATTTTACGGTAAGTTCTTAATAAAATCCCTTTTTATATGTAATTGGGATTCTGTAAGCAGCACTTTTTGCGATCCTAAAATGACACAAATTTTTAAATTGGCACCTTTTTGTATTCACGTCAAAGACGACCATGATAAAACTGGCATGGGTAGGCAGATTGCTGTATGTAGTTAACCCTTCGCTCCATCCTTCCCCATCTTTCCCTATCCCCCAATAAACCATAACACTTGGCTGGATCGTTTTAGGTGTTCATTCTGTAATATTGTCATGGTGTTTTTCTTCAGGTGAATCTGGTCTGGGGAAATCAACGCTGATTAACAGCCTCTTCCTAACTGACTTGTATCCTGAGCGTGTGGTGCCCGGTGCAGCAGGTGATTGAGCTGTATTTTTATTTCAGATATATTTACAGCACATCTATTAATGTGTCTGCATTTCAGAATAGTTTAAATTTTATGATTTGAGAGAAATGTATAAATCTGTTTCACACTGTATGCAAAGTAAAGGGCTTGGATACATATGAATTTCTTATACGTGGCCCCATGTAAGAAAGTGTATCAAACCCATTCTTTAGGCACACTAGACAGCTGCATGCATTAAACCGTGCATTAGAAGGGACTTAAATCTTCTCCCCTCCACTGCATAGCACTGTAGGACATCTAGATGCCAAGGTATCGCTGGAATGTTTGAGTGCATTTGGCTGGAAACTCTGCCCCTTTCTGCTTATCTTTTGTATCTTGTTTTTTTGCCAATTTTGTGTTTCTTTTATTAGCTGGTTGGTGTACTGCAAATTAAGCATTTGTCAACAAGAGGTTGCCAAGAGCAGCAAAATCAGTGGTTACCAAAATTTAAGAACCTTGTGTGTACTCCCACTGGTTGGTGCATATCAAAGTTGGGCATCAGAGAGAAGTGCATGGAGCCCATAGACATTAAACACAATATTGGTTTGAAAACTGTATTCCCTCTGCTACCTGATGGTTCTGTATCTATGACTATAGGCTCATCCTAGTGACACTTTTTAGTTAACAGAATGTCAACAACTGTGCCTTCTGGTGAACCTTTTCTGGACCTCTGTGTGTAGACTTGTTGAATTTCTTGGTGGGCTGGTTGTATAGAATAGAATTTGCATTAAAGACTCAGGACTCATGAAGGGGGAACAGAGATTTTAGTGGCAGCCTTAATAGGTTCAGCAGGATAGATATGGCCATATAAAGGTGACTGGTGGTAGCCTTCAGATATTCAAGTCCACATTGTAGACTGAAACACTTAGTCGTGGTAGCCTTCATACATTCCAGTGCAAGTTGTAGAGTGCAACACTAAGGCTGGGTTCACACTAGTCTGATTCTCGGACCGACATTAGGAGCACAAGTCGCATTACATCACAAAAACAATGATTCCTTATGACAGCCATCTTAACTGGTCCGACTTGACCAACTTTGAAAAAGGTTCCTGTACTACTTTTGTCCGACTTTGATCCTACGTCAGCCCATTGAAAAGCATTGAAGTTGCATTAAAGTCGCATCATTGTCTTAACTGATCTCACTTTGGCATGCGAGTTGTTCACTGAGGATCTTGAAAGGGAACTCCACGCCAAATTTACAAAAAAAACGGCATGGGGCCCCCCTCCAAGAGCATGCCAGGCCCTTCTGTCTGGTATGAATTTTAAGGGGAACCCCCCATGCCGGAAAAACAGCGTAGGATCCCCCCTAAAATCCATACCAGACCCTTCGGTCTGGTATGGCTTTTAAGGGGAATCCCCACTACGAAAAAAATAGCGTAGGGCTCCCAAAATCCATACCAGACCCTTATCCAAGCACGCAGCCTGGCAGGCCAGGAAAGTGGGTAGGGACAAGCGAGCACCCCCCTCCTGGACCATACCAGGCCGCATGCGCTCAACATGGGGAGTATGGGTGCTTTGGGGCAGGGGGGCTCTGTGCCCCCCACCCCAATGCACCTTGTCCCCATGTTGATGAGGACAAGGGCCTCTTCCCGACAACCCTTGCCGGTGGTTGTCGGGGTCTGCGGGTGGGGGGCTTATCGGAATCTGGAAGCCCCCTTTCACAAGGGGGGCCCCCAGATCCCGGCCCCTCACCCTATGTGAATGAGTACCCCTACCCATTCATCTGGGAAATGCTCTAAGATAACTAGTGTTAGTTGCCTTTTCTCTTTCGTTCGTTGACAGGCACAGCTACTCATTGGACGAAGTGGGTTATACTGCCCTCTTCAGGTGTTTACTAGGCAGAACAGGCAGTTCTAACAGCAAAAAGAACAGCAACAGGCACAGCCCCTCCCAGGGGGCAGTCCCCACTGGAAAATAACCCACCACCCAGCTCTGCTAGCTCAGTTTTTCTCTGCCTAGTGCAAGGAGTAGTCCTAGGCTCCCTGTTGGGATCTGTGGTACCTCTCTTGGTCCACTTCAGCTTTCCTGGAGGACAGCCTAACAGATGAAGGCTGCAATCAAGTAGCCGTGCTGGGTGACAGGCTGGGTTTTAGATCCAGGTAGTCTCCCCAGCCGGCCAGTGAGCGCGTGCAGACCTTAGCTCCACGCTGGGTCGGCCGCGACAGGCCCCCGAACCGGACGGGGTGGCCCCGCGGGTTAAACATCCCACCGGTACACACATGACCTGAGTCCGTGTCACAGTGCCACCATTGGCTGAAAGCTCCCCCCGGCCTGACTGGGTGAGGCAGATCTGTCTCGGGTGGGATACCTGCTCTGCCCGACTGGATGGGTAAGTATGCTGGGTGATCAATCGCCCGAAGCCCGTGCTGCCTCCCTCTCACCGCTTAGAGTATCTGGGTCTGATCCTGGATGCAGCCTTGGCGAAGGTTTTCCTTCCGCCATCCTAGCTTCAGACGCTTCAGTCTGCGGTTCGGTCCCGGCTGTCCCAGGAATTTTCCTCCCTGCGCTTTTGCATGCGGGTCCTGGGCCTCATGGTGGCCTCCTTCGAGGCGGTTACATACGCTCAGTGTCACACCGGTGCTCTGCAGTGGGAGATTCTTCTGAAGTGGGTCATCCCTGCTCTGTTGGATGCGGGCTCCGGCCCTGAGGCTGGGCAAGTCGGTCCTCCCCCTTCATTGGAGTGCTTACAATGGACGCCAGCCTGATTGGCTGGGGAGGAGTACTGGGGCTGCTGTCGGCCCAAGGCCGGTGGTCTCCGGAGGAGTCTCGTCTCCTGATCAATGTCCTGGAATTGCAGGCCATCAGGTGCTGCCTCTCCCATTGGACAAGGAGGCTGCACAGGGGCCCTGTCTGGATTCATTCGGATAACGTCATGGCTGTGGCATACGTGAATCACCAGGGCGGGACAAGTAGCTCGGCTGCGGCCTCGGAGGTAGCTCACATTCTGTGGTGGGCAGAACTCCACATACCGGGAATCTCTGCCGTCCACATTCCGGGCGTAGGGAATTGGCAAGCGGATACCTCAGTCGTCAGGGGTTGGACCAAGGCGAGTGGTCCCTGCACCGACCATTCTAGTCACGCCAGATTGGCCGTGGAGCCCTTGGTACACCCACTTAGTACGAATGGTGGTGAATGTCACCTGGCGACTCCTGCTTCGGGAGGATCTTCTGTCCCAGGGGCCCATCTTGCACCCTGCTTTACCCTCTCTGACTTTAATGGCCTGGCTATGGAATCCCAGGTGTCGCGGACTTGGTGATTCCCACTTTCCGTAAGATTTACCACCACATCTGGTGGGCTTGCATCGCCTGGTGCGCAGCCAGGGGGTGGAACCCTCACTCCTTTTTGGTATCTGGTTCTGGCTTTTCTGCTGGAGGGTCTGGACCAGAAACTGGCGTTGAGTTCTATCAAGGGTCAGGTTTCTGCTTTGGCGATTTTTTTTTTTTTTTTTTTTTTTTTTTTTTTTTTTTTTTTTTTTTTTTTTTTTTTTATAAACAAATCAGTAGTTGTTAGAACTATAGGCTGTGTTCATTTTGGTCACAAAAATGTGGTGTTTTTCCGAAAAGACATTGTAGCTTATATGACATGATTAGCTGAAAGCAAATATTGCTTGATGTATTTGATGTAATTCTTTATTTGACTTGCCAAGATACATTATAGATCACATTATCCTGAGATTTCATGTTTTCAGACTATGCAGTTTGCTCGTTATGTTTGCTTGAAGCCTGTCTGTCATCCATCTCACATGCTCTCATCTCTGTGATAGATAAGATTGAGCGTACAGTGGAGATTGAAGCATCCACTGTGGAGATAGAGGAGAGAGGGGTAAAGCTTCGTCTTACAGTGGTTGACACTCCAGGCTATGGTGACGCTATGAATTGTGAAGACTGGTAAGTACAGGTTCCATGCTTCTTGAAAGCACATGTTGAAGCAGCGTTGGAATGGAAAGGTAGCACAGCTTGGGGGGGGGGGGGATTTTTCAACCTTTTATGATTAGTCACTTCAAATAAACCAGCTTTTACTTCTTACCCCATCATGGTTAGACAGCAGCCTTGGGCAATGGCTATAATCAAATGATGAGGTACAAATACTGTGATGTTCAGGGAACATAGCAATCATTTTATATTTAGAAAGTCATCGGTCCCTTTCATCTGTATATAGTCTTTTGCAGACTGATTTCATCAGGTTTCTTGCACTGCTTGCCGAGCAGGTCACATTCTCTGTTCTCACAATTCTGCTCTGTACAGACTTCTTTTTCTGCTGCAAAGTCTACCTTTCAGCAGAAATGTATTTAATCAAATGTCACTTCATAATAAATGAAATTATAAATATATAGACTTAAAGTGCTTCTCAATTTGTATTGTAGAGAAAATTAGCACATACATAACCAGGTGTAGACCTGATCTAGGATTTTATTGTAGCCAACAACTGTTGTTGCTGTTACGTGTTAGGTCTTCTTATCAGATGTATTTCAGTGTTCACCTTGGAATACAATTCAAAGTAGAGCTGTAACCAAACTGCGGACATTTTAATGTGACATATTCTCTAAGTATGGCCAAAGCTTTTTTTTTTTTTTTTTGGCCATACTTCTTCTGTAGGTCACAGGGGTGCACTTGTTTCTGCACTCCTTTTGACCCATATTCACCCAACAGAGGGCTAAAGTCTGCTGTTGACTGATGTGACAGAGGCAGCCTAGGCTCTGCAGGGATCCCGACAAAGTTGTCATCCACCCAGATGTCTGACCAGCAGCTAGCTTAGCCCCTCAGCGTGACGGCGCTCCAGTGAGTGATGGAGGGGAGGGGCTGAGCAGACTCAAGAACTAAGCGATTAGCGGTCTTTGATCGCTCAGTTCTCATTGTAGAGCTAGTGGGGGACAGCTGCAGCATGTTTTTTTTTAAAACAAGCCCTCTCTGACAATAGTATATTCAGGCTCTGCGGAACTATTCATCCTCAAAATTCGCAAGGGAAGTCATACATATAGTCTACATTGTTGACTTCCTTCTGAAAATGTTAGTTGCTTGGGTGTCATATTTTTGTTACGACTTTAGTACTTTTCAGAAGTATTGACTTGGAGCTTACTATGTAAGCAAATGTAGCATTCAAAGTTCACTGACTGGTATGCTTGTCTCCGTCTGACTGACGGGCGATTAGCATTTTCAGGAGGAAAGCCATTATTGGCAACCATTACTGTTTTCTGTGAAATGTGTTTAAAAGAGAAGTAAAGGCTTTTTTTTTCTTTTCCCCAGTTATACTTGCCTATGTGGAGACAGCATCGGTCCAATGCTCTATCTGTCCCCCAGCACTTCTACACTGCGAACCGATCGATCAAACATCGCCGATGGTTTGGTTCTCGCAGCTCCCTGAGCAAAGAGCTGCAGACTATCAATCAGCAGCTCTCTGCTCTTCTTCTTCCTTGCTTACTTGAGCGCTTAGCTGTGGAGGGGAGGGAGCGGCCGACTCAGGCTCTCAGCGGGGAGTGGAGAGGCTGATCAGGGTGTCAGTACAAGGCACTTGGCGGATCCAGACTTTCGTTGTCGTGATGACGAGGCGCCTGGACTGATTCCAGTGACGTCAGCGGAGAGAGGACTTGAGAACGCTTTCTGCTGAAAATGGGTCACAGGAGTGCAAAACTAATTGCACTACTGTGATCCATAGAAGTACAGCCAAAACTAGCTTTGGCTGGACTTCTCCTTTTTAAAAGGGTTTGCTTGGTAAATTAAATTGTGAATTCATTTAACTACTACTGTAAGTATGCTACAAGTGTGCCAATGTTCCAACATGATGCACATCATTTGTTATATAGTTATGTTGCCTAGTAAAATGGTTGTAAGCCTTGATACTACAAACACCATCTGTCAACAAGTCAAAACAAGCTTGATTGGATTGTTATCTTTGTTTGTTTTTTTTATTTTCTTTAACCACTTTAAGGCCGAGTCTCTTTTTGGAGTTCGGTGTTTACAAGTTAAAACCAGTTTTTTTTTTTTTTTGCTTTTTTACTTAGAACCCCAAACATTATATACATTTGTTTTCTAACACCCTAGAGAATAAAATGGTGGCCGTTGCAAAACTTTGTCACACCGTATTTGCACAGCGGTCTTAAAAGTGCGATTTGTTTTTGTTTTTTTTTGTTTTTGTTTTTTTTTATTCAGGTTTTTGAGTTAAAAAAATAAGACAACAGTAAAGTTAGGCCAATTTTTTCCATATTGTGAAAGATAATGTTACCCAACATGTCATGCTTCAAAATTTGGTCCGCTCGCGGAATGGCGACAAACTTTGCATCATAAAAATCTCCATTGGCGACGTTTAAAAAATTCTACAGGTTAGCAGTTTTGCATTACAGAGGAGGTCTAGTGCTAAAATTATTGCTCTCGTTCTAATGATCGCGGCAATACCTTATGTGTGTGGTTTGAACACCGTTTTCATTTTTACACTGTTTTTAAAAAAACAAATGTGATCACTTTTAGTCCTATTACAAGAAATGTAAACATTCCTTGTAATAGAAAAAAGCATGACAGGGCCTCTTAAAAATGAGATCTGGTTTCAAAAAGACCTCAGATCTCATATTTACAGTAAAATGAAAAAAACAAAAATTATTAGAAAAAAATGACATTTGCAAAACGAAAATGGGCACTTTTAAGAGCATTGGGCAGAAGTGACTTGTGACGTTGCTTCCGCCCTGCCATGTTATGGAGCTGAGTGAACGTCTTCAGCCGCTCACTTAGCTCACGGACACTGCGGGGGGGGGGAGGGGGGGGACCGATCATCTCCGTTGCTGCCGGTGGGTCCGGTAAGCGGCGGAGATGACCGGAAACCGGCGGGAGCACCTCTCCCACCGCTGATAAGTGACCACTTTTATCTTGTGCAGAATCACCGGCTGTAAAAAAGATACCGGGGTTATGGTAGCTATCTACTACCAAAACAACGGTATTCCAGCGGTATCATGACGGCTGGCGGTCTTGAAGTGGTTAAAGGGTAACTCCTATTTTCGTGGGGGAGAAAAAATAGCAAATAAAGAAAAAAAAATATAGCTAAAAATTACCTTTTACTTTTCAATCTGCAGCCGCTGTAATTTTCTGAAAATGTAGTGACATATGACTACCTGGAGTTGTTCTGTACACAGAGTGTGTAGTGACCACCCCCTAGAAACATAATTTCCTGCTTGTGTGATTGGCTCACCAATTTTCCTAGAAGTCTGCCTAAGATACAAGTCAGATTTCAGGCACTCCCTACAACAAAAATGTCATTTTTGGTGAGATACTTCCAATAGGAACACGTCTAAAGGGATGCAGGCCCAGCAGATTTCCTCATTGGAGCTTTGCAGCTGCACAGCTGATAGATAATTATGAAACCACTCCCATTAGACCTACTCAGCACAGAGGAAGAAACAAGGATTTCTTCAGAATAACAAATGGTAGGAATCTGCAACAAAGTTTCTTATAATCCTTGCAATGTACATTTATCACCCAGAGGAGAATGTTGTTTTTTTTCTTAACAAAAGTGGAGTTGCGCTTTAATCTATGCAGCCTCCTACCTGCAGGTCACGTGATTGCTCTCGGTTCCACAGCAATGCACAGACCTGCCAGTGGGCATGTCTAGTGTCAGGACCGGAAGTAACCTTGCCGCCCAGCGCCTGAGATTCCATGGCAATGGAATGCTTTCAGACCAGGCAGCAGACGCCAGTTCCTCCTTTACTCATCAGAGAGCACGGATGGGTAGGGGGCTGCTCTGCACTGAATACAGAAGATACTGGCATGCTGTGATCTTGCGCAGCGCATCTGTATCTTTAGCGGGATGATGCAAGATGTAAACTGACCGTGTAGCATGGATCGGCTGCCATGCTACTGTGGTCAGTATATTTGTAGGAGGAGCAGAATCAACCAGGTAAATTACAACATCGGTAGCCACAAATGCAATAAAGACATGAGAGATCACATGTAAATTTAAGTGGTTCTAAAGGCAGAAGAATAGGGATCAACCAATATTGTTTTTCGTTGCCGATACAATACCGATATTTTGGCCACTTCTCCTGCCAATATTCTGTGCCGATATTTTGTACATTTAAACTTTTCAAAAATAATAAAAATTGTCTGCACAAATCTGATCTGAACTGCTGTGGGAACCTGGGTGGCTTGCTGGCTGGCAACCTGCTGTGGGTGGCTTGCTGGCTGGCAACCTGCTGTGGGTGGCTTGCTGGCTGGCAACCTGCTGTGGGTGGCTTGCTGGCCTGCCACCCTGCTGTGGGTGGCTTGCTGGCCTGGCACCCTGCTGTGGGTGAATGGGTGTGTGGCTGCTGGCTGGCACCTTGCTGTGGGTGGGTGCTGGCTGGCTGGCCTCATTGGCCTGGCACCTTTACTGTGTGTGGCTTGGCTGCTGGCTGGCATGTCCCTCCGAGTGGCGAGGGAGGCCTGTCAGACTCACAACGTCAGGCCCAGTGTGCGGAGGCATAATGACGTGGTGTGTGTGTGTGTATATGTGTGTGCGCCGCGCGCCCCTGAGCACTGGGTCTGCAGGCTTTTGGGCCCCAAAAAATGGCCACGGCCCACTGAGACCAATATCGGTAAACCGGTCTATTTTGCGACCGATACTGATTTTTCGGAAAATGCTGATATCGGCCCGTAATAATCGGCCGTACCGATAATTGGTCCATCCCTAATTAAGATAAAAAGCCTTCTGTGTGCAGCAGCCCCCCTAATAATTACCTGAGCCCCCTCTCTATCCAGCAATGTCCACGAGTCCCTCAGCCGTCTGGGACTCTCCTTCTTGATTGGCTGAGACGCAGCAGCGGTGCTGCTGTCAGTTAGCCAATGAGGAGAGAGGGGGGTGGGGCTGAAGAGTGGCTCCATGTCTGAATGGACAAACAGAGCTGCGGCTCAGCTTGGGTGCCCCCAGAGCAAGCTGCTTGCTCTGGGGGCATTCGACAGGAAGGAGGGACCGAAGATTAGGAGGACCCAGACTGCTCTGCAAAACCACTGCACAGAGCAGGTAAGTATAATATGTTATTTTTAAATAAGAAAAAAAAAAAGAGACTTTAGTATCACTTTAAAGAAGCCGTGCAATGATTTTTAGTTTTTACCTGTAAGGCCGGTTCACGCTGCAGTGAAGTCTGAGATCGGATGTGATTCGCACTGCAATGCAGTGTGATCACATGCAATCTCTGTGCGATGCAATTTCAGCCATACAGATAGTATGGCTGAAATCGCATTGCATTCGGACCAAACTCGCAAAGTACCCCTTTTTTGGGCCGCAGCAGAATTGGATCGATTCCTGTGCGAGTTTGCAGTTCGCACTGCGATATGCGAACTGAAATGGGGGTGTTAGTAGCTTTCTATTGACACTTCCTACAGTTTGCACATGGCAGTGTGAGCTAGAGGTAGACCGATATGGGTTGTTCTCTGGCCGATGCCGATATTTAGAAATCTGGGCATCCAATGGCTGCTATATGATGCCAATTTTTTGGGCCGATATGTTAGGCTGATTTTTTTTTTTTTCCCCCTTCATCTCATAAAATCTAACAGTTAATTGTGCTCATTGTATGTATATGGTTCACTTAAGAGCCCTTTCAATACAGCCATATACAAGTGCCCATGAAATACAGCATATGCCAGTGCCCATGAAATACAGCATATGCCAGTGCCCATGAAATGCAGCCTGACACAGAGCAATTCACACAGGGAGATTCAAATTTCCCGGCACCTGCTGCACTGTGATGTCATAACACGCGCGCCTGTCACTCGGATAGAAGACAGAACAGCCGCTGTACTCCATTTGGCCGCTGGGGCTGCTCTGCCTTCTCACTGTGTCTGAGTGAAACAGCGGTGCTCCTGGGTGTCGGGGAGCCCGTAGTATAATGCATACTCCCAGCGCTGGTGGGGGGGTTCTGTATTCGCACCATAAGGCGCAGGGACACTTTCCCCCATTTTTTGGGGGGGAAAAAAGTGCGTCCTAGGGTGCGAAAAATATGGTAATTTAATCCGCTTAATTTTGCAGCAAAATCGGACGATGCCAATAAATAAAAAAAAAAAAGAAGCCAAATATTGGCCCGATATATTGGTCTACCTCTAGTGTAAACTGCCGGCGAGTCGGGTGCGATGCGGGAACCTGCAGTGGATTTGCAGGGTTCCCGCATTGCACCAGTATGAATTGACCCTTGCAAACTGGGATTCTGTAATAGGTCAATGACCTAGATTATTTAAACAGTGACAAAGATTTAGGGAACTAGTCCAGTTCCTCACTTTTTCTGCTGAGAATATTTCTGTTCTAAAGCTGTGATGTTAGTATTGTTTATTGGTCCTTGAAAGCGTCTGTCTGCAGCTGTTCATCTCTTTGACTTAAGAAGATTGTAAAATTCCATCTGTGATATTCACTTTTTCAGATGTACGAAGACCCCTTTCACAGTGAGGCAGTTTTCAGGCGTTTTAGCGCTAGAAATCGCTACGGAAAAGCACCTGAAAACTGCCTCCCATTCATTTGCATGAGTGCTTTCACACTCAGGGCGGTGCGCTTGTGGGATGTTAGAAAAAGTCCTGCAAGCAGCATCTTTGGCGCGTGTTTGGAGTTCTATAAATAGTGCTCCAAAAATACCCCTGCCCATTGAAGATGAATGGGCAGCGCTTCCAAAGCACCGCAAAATGGGTCTTTTCCTTTTTTATTTATTTATTTTTTTTTTTTAAGCTCCTGCTGTCATGTGAAATTAAAAAAAAAAAAGACCGACTCGCTAGCGCCCGAAATGCACCACAAAAACGACTGGCGCTTTAGTGGTGCTTCAGTGTGAAAGTGGTCTAAGGCTGGATGTGCTTATCACTGTTTACAGCTGGCTCTGCACTTTTTATATATACCTATTTTTACCTATATTTACCTAACTAAGTGCGAAAACATGAGCCAGCAGGACAGCAAGAGTGTCAGCAGCTTTATTGGTTAATATTGTTCCGTACAAATATTGAACCAAACCATATCCGATTTCAAGTCCGTAACAGACAGGACTTACTATGGTAAACAACATTAACCCTCCAGCCCCCACTTAACCACTTTCCGACCGGGCTATAGCTAAAAGACTGCTACAGTGCTGTTGTCCATTTCTGGAAAGGTGCCTATTGACTTCTTCCCAGAACCCTGCGCACCCTCGAGGAACACTCTGTGCTTGCTGTGTCCATCAGACAAAGCTGATCACCGATTTGAGGTAAAGGGCCAATCACAGTGGCCCTTTACTATGTGGTCAGCTGTGTCCAATCACAGCTCATCACACGTAGACAAATGCCAGTTATCGACATTTCCTTTCCTCAGCGCTGTCACTGTGTGAGGAAAGGAAATACACTTTTTAAAGCTTAATTCCAGGTGTTAATGTTTTATACAGATTTACATTGGACCAGCATGGACCAATGTAACTATGCATATACCAAGGCTCAAAATTTAAAGTCCTGAGCCTTTAGCCAGGCCTTAAGGGTTACTCGCCACCAGTTGCCCCGCCCCTATACATGCCCTCATAAATTCTCATGAAATGACACTTAAATGTTTTATGCAGAATTAAGTTACACAAATATTAAAGAGTTCACCTGCCCAGCAAGGGCACCTTTCAGAGAATGCTTTGCATATATAATATTAGAGTCTCTACTTCGTCTAATCAGAAAACATTTTGCATTTGTTGAAAATATACAAAGCGCTCTCTGAATGGCGCCTGTTCAGTAAGGAGCAGGACAGCTGCTCTGCATAGGACCCAGAAGCTAGTGGAGATTGCTGTAGTAGAGGTGCCTAATACAATGATTTCCAGCTCCCAGGGGGATAGGCTTAGTATGGTATATGCATAGTTGCTTTGTTCCAAGGTACAGTGTAAAATTATTTGTATCTGGAATTCATCTTTTAAAGTGGTTGTAAACTCCCATCCATTGATTGTGCCTATAATAAGGCTTACCTATAGGTACTGTAAATGGCTCCTAAACGTGCACCGTGTAGGAGATATCTACTGTATATGCAGCCGATTACGTCATTGGTGCATGCGCTCTGAAGGAATGGCCACCTGTGCCATTCCTTCAGATTCCTGAGCCGTGAACGGCGGCTCCCCCACCCAGAAAGAAGATGGGTGAAGATGGATGTGGCCTCCAGGGGTGACAACGCATCAGTGGAGGGCTTCGTTTGCAGATAAGTTTCACATAATGTGCTAGTTTGCAATGCATACTAGCACATTATGCATATACTTTGCAGGTCAGAAAAAAAATTAACTATGCCAGTTTACTTCGCCTTTAAAGGTCTGCTTAACGCAGCAGACAGCACTACCTTAAGATCTAGTGGTGGACTATTCCTCAGCATCCTCATGGCCCCCAGGATTATAGGGGATTTGAGGTTGCAGGGACTGGTCTAGCAGCACAGAGGAAGCCTGCAGGAGCTGGGGATCAGGTAAGTACTTTTCAAAGTCCTCTAGATGTAATCCTGGGGTTAACCCTTGCAGTGCAGGCTTACTTTTAGGTTTCCTGGAGTTTAGCTTTAACATTGCTATTCTGGTGACTAGTATATCAGAGTTAATCTCTACTATTTGGGACACAACAATAAAAACCTGCTGGCTTTTTTATACATTGGGCAGCACATGACAGCCCTAAACCAGTGTTCTGTGGGAACAAAGCTGTTGGGTTCTCACTGGTGCCTTGTACTGTCTGTGCACATTTCCCATTGCCTTCTGAGTTGCCCTGAACTAGAGTACAGTTTGTGCTGACTCCTATTCTGAAAGGAGTAATGTGAGAAAAATAAGGATACAAGAAGTGGCCTTAGACAGCAGATATCATGTATTTAAAGTATTTTTTTCAAAGTAACTTTATATATTTTGCATTCTTCAGTTTCAGGCCCATTATTTGCTATGTGGATGACCAGTTTGAGCGATATCTTCATGACGAAAGCGGTTTAAATCGGCGGCACATTGTGGATAACCGCGTCCACTGCTGCTTTTATTTCATCTCCCCTTTTGGCCACGGGTATGTAAAGGTCCTATTCATTCCTATTGTCAGGTCACCTTTATAGTAATGAGTAGCCATTGACGTCTCCGTTCAATTAACAAAGTCTGTAAACACAAATCCATATGTCAATATGTGTATACATGATGATGTAAACAGACACGCATAGAATTGATTTTGTTTAAACTGCAAATTCTCCTATACGTATTCTAATATAGTTGCATCTGTCCTCAGTTTGAAGCCCCTTGATGTGGAGTTTATGAAGGCTTTGCACAACAGAGTAAACATTGTTCCTGTTATTGCCAAAGCAGATACATTGACTCTAAAGGAGCGGGAGAGGCTTAAGAGACGGGTAAGAACTGCAAATTTACACCATCTGTGGGAATTAAAATGCAGATTGTTTTCTGTGAAACAATTCTCCCAGTGACATTCACAAATGTGCATGCAATAGCATCCATACCTGCAATGAAAATCGACCCTGGACACGGTCAGCTCTGCATACAAAATCCCTTTATCACCTTAAAGGATAAGTTCACCTTTTGGGATACAATAATAAATGCACATATTTTTGCAGGGCAAAAAAAAATGTGCATTTTTTTTTTCCCCCCTTAAGGAGCGTGGAAAGCATTGCACCAGTGATCAGAGGATCAGGGGTGCAATGCCAGACTCCTGCAAACAAGCCCTGCAATTTTCAGCCCATACCTGTTTTACAAGCTGCAGGGCTTACAAATGAACTACGAGGCTGCTCATTGGCGACCTCGCAGTCCATTCTGAAGTAAAAACCATCAGCCTGAAAGGCTGACTGTGCTTGTAGTTCCTGTCATTCACAGGAAACTGAATGAATGACATGGCCGTGTGCACGGAACCTCGCAAGGCTGCGTTCTTTTCAAATGGTGACAGTGGTCGTCTGGAGAAGATCCCTCACTGGTGGGGGGGAGGGGATACGGGTGGAACATGTAACATTCAAAAAAGGTGAATTTCTTATCCTTTAAAGGCATTAACCACCTTTTGCAAAAATAAATGCACCAACATAAAAAAAATGTTTGGATTAGAGCATTGCACCCACAATCTTTGCATTGTGGAGACAATACATAGGCTCCTGAAGATTGTTCTACCAGTCCCAGATCCATAAAGAGGTACTGACGTACTGCTATGGGGCCAGAGGAAATCGTGGAATACCAGTGTGGTGACGGCACTTGTGTTCCATTTGAAATCTAAAAGTCTGTCCACTTTGAAGGCAGATGGGACTTGTGTGACTGAACACTTTTGGGCTCCTAATTACTCTAAGCCCCCAAGCTGCCGTCATTAATCTCAAAGATGAAAAAAATATATACACAACATGCATACTAAAAAACGCAACCAGTGTTCAAAAAAACATAATAGTGACAATGTGCATAAATTAGTATCCACACAGTGTCCAAGAATTGTTAATATTCCCACATGATCTCCATACTATAGTTATCCACCAGAACCAGGATTGGGTTTTTGGACACCATTTGGATCACCATGTTCATCTGTGCAAATTTGTGGCTGCAGCGGGAAGTGAAACCTTTAGCCACTTTCTTCACACCTCTGCTAAATGTGACCACTTCCTGCTCAGGGCTCCTGGTGTTAGGAAGCCAACACCCATTGGGGTCCTAACAACGAGTGATCTCTGCCCTGCACTTTCAGCTGTCAGTGACCCTTCAGGTCTGGTATGAGTTTTAAGGGTTACCCCACAAAAAAAGGCTTGATGCGTGCCCCCATATTTCTTACCAGACACTTTTTTGAGCATGCAGCCTTACAGGCCAGGAAAGCGGGACGAGTGTGCAGCCTTCCCCTTCCTACCAGGCCATCTGCCCTTATTAACCCTGTGAATTTTCTCCTCCCCATAACCCTGGGTCAGTGATTGTGGGGGTCTGTGTGCGGGGGCTTATCACAATCTGGAAGCCCCCTCTTAACAATAAGAGGAACCCTCAATTACGCATTCCCCAAAGTAAATAAGGGTGGGGGGTCACAAAAAAAACAAGTAAAGTAAATAAACCTACACACAGTATTTGACAAGTCCTTTATTAAAGACTACAAAAAGTCCCTGTGACGTAACACCACTGTCAATCCAGTTGTCTAGCAATGCAGTTATGATGAACGATGCCCGCCAATTGCCGTCGCATCTGATCTGTCATTTCACTGGCAAATGACATCTCCTGTTCCCTGCTAGTAAAGAAAACAAGGGAGCAAGGTCTCCTGGGTGACATTTACCAAAAATAGACATGTCTGTTAGGTCAATAATATATATTGATTTTGACTTTCTAGTCCTAGGAAGAGGCCTACACCCCTTGATTAGATCAGTTAAATCTCTCTTCTCTATCAGTAGGTTGCCCTTGTTAGATCCATACTGCTCTGCTATACAATGCAGCACAGCCTTGATTGGCCTAAAGAAGAATTACTCCCTTTTTTTTTCTGCCTCCTAAGATGTCCTGTAACAGTACCTGCATTGTCGGACAGAGTGCCCCCCACTTGGTGCATGGCTGTCTGGCACCACAGCTAGCGATGGCTGCTTTTTTAGCCTCACCTCCCTCTGCGTTCTTCTGGTAAGTTTTGGGAGCCAGAGACGGGCACTGACTATCCTAACAGCCGTTTTCTTGCTAGCTGTGGTGTTGGGCAACCATATGTCAAAGGGGGGGG
>BLSH010093681.1:982902-999530 GCA_018402905.1 Glandirana rugosa
CCCTTTTTTTTTTTTTTTTTTTTTTTCTGCCTCCTAAGATGTCCTGTAACACTACCTGCATTGTCGAACAGAGTGCCCCCCACTTGGTGCATGGCTGTCTTGCACCACAGCTAGCGATGGCTGCTTTTTTAGCCTCACCTCCCTCTGCGTTCTTCGGGTAAGTTTTGGGATCCAGAGACAGGCACTGACTATCCTAACAGCCGTTTTCTTGCTAGCTGTGGTGTTGGGCAACCATATGTCAAAGGGGGGGGGGGCGGTTGTTTGGGGTTAACTTTCTCCAACATCAGAGGTAGTATTGCAGGGAATTATAGAGGATTGGTCAAAGTACAATATATTCTCCATTAACAGGCTTTCCCATTCTCTGTCTAAATGCTCCTTTGTTGGCCATTACAGGAGGCTAGCACAAAGACTCCCTGAGGTTCTATTTTAAAATGCATGCAAGTACATTTAAATCAATACATGACTGGGTAAAATGGAAGTCTTTAATCTGCCATGAATTTCATGTTAACGCTATTCATTACTAACATAAATTATTTCCTTTCTATGTTGTGCCATCTAGTGTCAGTTTACAAGTACTACAATTTCTAGTTTTATTAATCAAATGGGCCATGTGTATTTATAATGGTAACAATAATACTATTATTGTTATATCACGTTACTTTTCATGTTGTACTTATTTTTAGTTTTGTGCGTAAAAATGGTGATGCTTTAATACTATTGTTTGAAGCCCAAAGACTTTGAACACATTAGCAACTATTTATCTGAATTCATGTCTCCACCCCCTTAACTTCCTTACCTCCATAAGTACACAATTGTGAGTAGCAATTTGTTTACTTTACAGTTCCTGTTGAATTCTAGTGATTCTATGTTGCATTCTATGAAACCAGCAGTGTTACCATACCTCTCCTGTATTTGTAGATTCTGGATGAGATTGAGGAACGTGGAATTAAGATCTATCATCTTCCAGATGCAGAGTCTGATGAAGATGAAGACTTCAAGGAGCAGACAAGGCTTTTAAAGGTGTATAGCAACTTGCTTGGCTTCTGTATTCATAGACGCTCACCAGTACTCGAGTAATTAAAAGCTTAGGTCAGCGAATACCTAAAATGTTTTGAATAGAGTCAGTAATAGTCAGAGCTTCTGTCAAGATTTCATTGCAGTCTGCCTTCTCATATACCCTGACCTTCCTTCCTGGTGACAGCAGGAAAATAAATGAGAATGCGGATGTCACTAGAACAGAAGGCTATTAAAAAAATCTTGACATTTTCAAAGTTTTCCCTGCTCTGTAAGATAAATGTACTATTGTTGTTTTCTTGTCCCCATAACAGAGGGATTCCATTGTTTCCTGCTGCACAGGTAGTGAGTTCTCCAAATTCAGAGACACAAAAGCAGTAAAAACTAGAGCTGTTCTAGCCTCTGTACAAATACTAAAAAGAAAGTTCTGACTGGAGTTTTGGTTTAAAGTGTTTGTTAACCCAACACTTCATATTCCTGATATGTGCCTGCTGTCCCATGTACTTCTATGAGAGATTATCCTGCTCTCTTTGTATTGCTTCCTTTATTAGAAATCCCTGGTGTTCCTGCCAGTCCCCCTGCTTTCCTATTAAAAACTGGCCACACCAGGCAGAAGAGCACAATCGTGGTCAGTTCTCTAGCTATGCTGGGAACTCAGTATGCTCTCCTCCAATCATCAGTCTTATCCTGACATGCCTCTGCTGCACAGCCATTCACTGAGAAGCTCAGAGTGCTGTTGCTTCTCCTCCCCCCAGCTCTTAGGCCCCTTTCACACTGGGGCAGTTTTCAGGCGTTTAACCGATAAAAATAGTGCCTGTAAAGCGCCTGAAAACTGCCTCTCCTGCAGCCCCAGTGTGAAAGCCAGAGTGCTTTCACACTGGGGCGGTGCGCTTGCAGAACGTTAGAAAAAGTCCTGCAAGCAGCATCTTTGGGGCGGTTTGCAAGTGGTGTATACTCTCCCAACCCACCGTTGCCCATTAGAATGCATGTACAGCGATTCCAAAGCGCCTGAAAAGCGTTTCGGAAGCGCCGCAACATGGGCACTTTTAACCCCTCCTTGGGGGGTTAAAAGCGTCCTGCTGCTGCCCAAAAAACGTCTCTATAACAGTGGTAGAGTGCTGCTATAACAAGCAGCACTTTAACGCTGATGCCCACACCGCCCCAGTGTGAAAGTAGCCTTATGCAGCTGTGAATAGAGGGATCTGTGATCACTTATAAAGGGGGAAAAAGGGAATTTATAATGTATTTTTCTATCTATAGAAAAATGCTTTGCCTTTTTATTTCGAATTTAAACTAAATGGGTTGTTTTACAAGCTAATCCTTTACAATTACTTTAAGTTTGACACATTGCAAATGTAGAAACCCAGTAAAGAAGCTTCTCATTTTCTCCCTCTTACTTTTGAGCTTTTATTGGCTCTTTTGTTTTATACTCCATCAGTTAAACAGTACACGGTTTCTCAAACTTTAGCTGATCATATATCTCTGTCACATGCATTGCAATTTTAAAGTAGCACTTGTAATGCACTAATGCAGAATTTAAACTATTAACTTTTAAAGTTGAACTTTAGTCAGAAAATTGAGTCCTGCTAGATCACTTCAGGCTGACCCCTTTGCAGGTATAGTAAAACATTGAAAAATAAGTGTCTATACTGTTTCAAATCCAGTAATACACGGTCTTACTCTGCTCTGCACAAGCTCAGTTGCTTTCTATTTTTTGGCACTGTACTGAAAATGTAGAGACTAATCTGAGCCTAAAGATTTAAATTGGATGTAAACCCGATTCATGAAATTTGAGCTGGACACATATATCTGTAGTGTTTTCTTATCTCTCTCCAAAGTACCGAGGCTTTCTCCTGTTTATAAGCCTGATAACTTCTGACAAGTTGTCCGACAGGAGATAAAAGCAGCCTGAAATTTGTGTTGTGGGAGGTTGCTATAAATGGATAAGCAGGCAGCTTGACTTGTCAGAGCACAGCTCAGCACATTTTTCTTTCCTCTGCCTAAGTGGAGAGGGTGTGTGCACCTTTCCTCCAATCGGCAGTCTTGGCTGTAGCCAATAATCCACTCCCAGTGTTGAACAGGAAGAGAAAATCTGTAACACAATCTGAACGTTCTAAAGCATTTATACAGCTAAAGACAGCAGATATAACTGTAAAACTTATGTAGGGAGATTTGTTTCATCTCTGTATCATCTGAGGCTGTTCACTTCACTGGGTATAGGAGAGGGTTTACATCCACTTTAGGGCTGATCAGGGGCTCTGGGCTTCAGCAAAATGGCAGCCTTCAGCAAGAAGAATCAGGAACAGCTCTGGTGGCAATTTACAGCACACACTAATTTTGGTAGCATAATTATTAATGTGGAATGCATGTTCCTTGCTAAAGAGTATTATTTTTTTTATCAAGTTGTTACGGATAAAGTTCTGCATTAAATCTTTCAGCTGTACCTGCTGGCTCTGCCACTTGAACTGCCGAACTGTTTCTTCTTCCTAAACCATGCCCACTAGTCTGAGTAAATGCAAAAGAATTCAAACTGTTTCTAAATCCATCAGGTTTATACTTCATAATTGTGAGTATTGCTGGTAACTGTCACAAGAGTGAAAATATTCTTCTGTGATAGTTGCCAGGCAGCACATACATTTAAAGTGAACCTGTGATTTTTTTTTTTTTTTTTTTGTTACTCCTCCACCATCGTGTTCGGCTGCCAGGAATAATGAAGAGGCTCTGATGTCATAACTTGGCGCTTACATACACCGAAGACTGTCCCCACTGCCACAAGACTGCCTTATCACTTCACAAGTAGTACACATTGTGCCATGCACAGTCAGTTGTGTACATTTTAGTTATATCCTCCCTTAGCTCACGGTGAGGGATGTTGGTTGATACTTGGTAAATGACCTTCCACTATCAACATGTAACAGATCTAACGTAGGGGCCATCAGGATAATTGTTGTAGATCTACTTTTGGGAATACTCTTGGTAATAACATTGTACTTTGTTTTATTATCTGTAGGCCAGTATTCCCTTCTCTGTTGTTGGCTCTAACCAGCTTATTGAGGCAAAAGGTAAAAAGGTCAGAGGTCGCCTGTATCCATGGGGTGTGGTGGAAGTAGAAAACCCAGAACACAATGACTTCCTTAAACTAAGGACAATGCTTATGTAAGTGTAACTGAATCATTTTTACGCTTGCTGTATTCTGTTAGAGTGTATCAGAAATATGGCTAAATAAAAAATATAGTTAAAGCAGAGGTCCGAGGTAGGAAAAAAAAATTAAAAGTCAGCAGCTACACATACAGTAGCTGCTGACTTTTAATAATAGGACACTTACCTGTCCTGGAGTCCAGCAATGTCTGCACCCACCGCCGATCTTCGGATCCGGGGACGGGTGCAGCCGCCTCCATCGCGGGTAAGGGAAGCCGGACGTGTAAGCAGTACAGCTTCACGTCAGGCACCTTACTGCGCATGCGCGAGGCTCTGCCACGCGCTGCTACTGGCTAGGCGGCCAGAAGCAAAGCGAGCAGGGAGGAGGGAGCCGGGCTGCTGACGTCAGTGGCTGCCGGCCAGAGCTCCCGGAAGTGTGGAAAAGGACACCTGTCTAAAGACAGGTGTCCTCTTCCCCCTCCACCCTGAAAGGTGCCAAATGTGACACCTGAGGGGGGGAGGAATCCAACCAGCGGAAGTTCCACTTTTGGGTGGAACTCCGCTTTAAATGTCAGATTTTTGCTGGACTGTAATGAAACCCCACCGCTGACTAATATCCTTTGAAGACTTAAAGAAGATCTCCAGCTTTTCGTCCCCAACACAGATACATTGTGCATGTAAATGAATCACAACCCCGCTGTCAGTTTATGTGTAAATTCCCTCTTTTAGCTGTATAAAGCAGGTTTCTGTGTCTGTAATGTCACTCCCCCTCCTGGCTGAATTTCAGAGTACTCTGACTTCCTGTTTCCTTTTTCCAGTCCTGATACTATATCTCCCATGATCCTTTGAGCCTCTGTAGCTTCAGGGTGGGCTATGGGAGTCACTTGTACCAGTTGTGTGAGTTGATTTGGGTGGTCCTAGGGTTACTGTGGGTGTTTCTGGGGCTTCATGTGGGTGGTGAAAAGTGTAAATATGTCATTCTGGTCTTGCTCCATGCCAGAGAATAATGGCTTACTGCAAGGCTAAAGAGGAAGGCCTATGGGAGATTATGAAGGGGTTTTCTTATGTAAATTAATCCCTTCACAGAGAGCAGGGCTCTAGGGGGTGGGGGGGGGTCTGAGGGTTGGGACTCTCCCTGCTCACACTGGTCGTCCTATATAACCGGGCAGGATTGAATTTTAATTGTGATCCATTCAATCCTATCCAGCAACAGCACAACTAGCTTTTAGAGCAGGTTGCGTATGAAGGCATTTAATTCTGGAATAATGCTGGGATCTGTGAGGTGGGACTTGGGGAGGTTTGGACTCTTCCTGTAGGGGTGCCTGGGTGGAATTAACTAATTAGGATGTATTCAGTCCCACCCACCATCAGAGCTGTGAGGGAAAGTTACATCATTTGCAGACCCTGAAAGACTACAAAGGGGACTGTTACAGACTCTAGCTGCTACAGGAAGGGGCTGTTGAAGGAACAAAGTCTATCAGCAGGATATACAGCGTGTCATACGATACAAAACCACAACTAAAACCAGAATATCAGGGGATCTGCAGACACCAGAGCTACATGATACAGAGGTATGATCTATGCCGGGATTGATCATTGCATTCAGTTCTAGTGAAAAGGAGTTCAGCTTTAACTACCAAGGCTTCACCACAGAAGATTGTGTCTTTGCTCACCCCTTTATACAGGAAATAAACATCCTTTACTGACTTTTACCTATAGGCAAGCCTATCATAAGGCTTACCTATAGGTAGTGTAAATATCTCCTAAACATGCACCGTTTAGGAGATCTTTACATTACATGCAGCCAGTGAAATCACTGGCGCATGTGCTCAGAAGGAAAGGCCACCCATGCCGTTCCTTCAGAACCGTGTGCTGTGAACGGCAGCTCCCACGCACATGCTAAGGAGTGACATCATCATGGCTTCGGCCATTCACAAAGCCGGAGCCCGCGAACCCGGAAGCAAGATGGGAGCCCCTGCAGTGCTGACATTGCGGCGCTGGAACAGCTTAGTTTTAAGGCACATTATGACTTAAACTTGCAGGGGGAAAAAAAAACAAACAAAAAAAAATGTCCATCGGTATACAACCGCTTTAAAATGAACACAAAGCCTTCGCACTTTTGCATCTGGGCATACAGGAGAGTACTTTTTTGGGTGGTGCCTATTTGCTTACCAGTAGGCTTTTGGGTTGTAAGGGGAAAATGAAAATACCTTAAGGACGTATGCATTTCACAACCTGGGGACCCTAGAGTACAAAGCAGTAATACAAAACACTTGGCCACGTGTTTCCTCATATAATTTTCATATGATTTGTCCTCCTATGTCCACTTGTCCAGCCACACTCAGGTATGTTATGGGGTGACAAGGCTTTCTTTGTTTCTCAATTGTGTTGCTACTTGTTACCCTGCACATGGCTTTCATTAAAGGCTGTAAGCCGCTAGGATTACATAAATTGCACAGGCATGTTCCACTGTTTTCATCAGCAGAAAGTCCTCCTTGAGAAATGTCATGCAGCCGATGTCTGATCATGTGCTTGTATACAGGAAGTGGCTGAAAAGAGGCAGAATGAGTTCCGCACTCAGATGGAAAAAAGAATGAAGAGTGTGAAAATATGGCAATTGTTGATGGTACACAGAGTGTGTGCACCTTTGCCAGTTACTGAAACAATGCATTGTGGCAATTTTCAGGTTTAAATCTTTGCAACAGACAATTACCGTAGTAAATCCTGTATAATGCCTTATAAAAAAGGGAGGTAGGGTCACTGCTTCAATGACCAGACTCTTAGAGCCGGTTCACACATGGGCAATCCGACTTCAGGGGTAACTCGAAACCGCACCACACAGCGCGACTTCAGGGCAGCTTGCAAGCGACTTCTGTAATAGTCAATGCAAGTTACTTGAAGTCGCCCCCAAAGTAGTGCAGGAACCTTTTTCTAAGTTGGAGTGACTTGGGTCGCGCCTATTAGAACAGTTCCATTGCACTGCATGGAGCGTGACTTGTCGCCTGACAAGTCGCCCCTGTGTGAACCGGCTCTTGCAATAAAGTGATTTTAGATTTTTAGAAGAATTATGGAAAATATGGTGAAAAGTGATGATCGAAGCCAGAAACCCCTGTCATTTTAATAAAGGTCTAATGCTAATGCTCCTTTTGTGACTTTCCTGCTTTAAAGTACAATGTATATTTTTTTTTCAGCACACACATGCAGGATCTTCAAGAGGTCACTCAGGATTTGCATTATGAAAACTTTCGTTCTGAGCGTCTCAAAAAAGGTGGTGGCAGGTACAGTGTCCGCACACTTATATCAAACGGGTGTAAAAATGAGCCATGTGGTATGCTGATTCTTTTCCTGTAAAATGTCTACCGATCATTTTTTGTATCCTTCTTTACGGCAATATTAGGAGTGTTTTAATTTGAAAAATCTACTTTGAAAAAGACTTTATAGAAAGTGAATATTTTCCAGAATTAATGTATGTGCAGGGGTGTGTTGTGCTGTTGATTTAGCAGCTTAGAGCCTGACTGGGGCTAAAGTTTAGCCAACAATGACCATCAGCTTATGTTTGTAACTGAACTCCTGAAGTCCAGTAATGCTAATAATTTCTGTATATTGGATCCTCAGCTGAAGTACATAGAACAGGCTGAGCAGCCACATAGACGGGCATACTTTCCCAATTGCCAGTCCATGCTGTATGGAAAGAAGTATGACCCAATAGCATACGAACACTGTGTTTGAATATATAAAACTGTCTTGACTTCAAACTGGGAAATGTTCTCTTAGCACTTTGTCAAAGTAGACGGAGGAGCAAACCTTTCTTAGGACCTTTTTTTTTTTATGCATGCCCTTATTGACTGACTGCTACAAAGTGTGTGAGGTAATTTTGGGGCAGGTAGAGTACAGCAAGAGTTTGTCAGTTCTTGTTAAATGCTGTTGGGTATAAATGGGCATGGCTGGAAAAATCTTAGAAGAGAGAGAGAGAGAGAGAGAGAGAGAGAGAGAGAGAGAGAGAGAGAGAGAGAGAGAGAGAGAGAGAGAGAGAGAGAGAGAGAGAGAGAGAGAGAGCGTTAGCCCATTATTTTGTTTGTTATCCCCACTAACAATATGGTGGATGAGGCAGAATCTGAATTGGCAGTCAGAAAGCTGGTCAGTACTTTGGGTATCCTCGGTTTTGGAGGTTCATTGGCCCAATATGGAGGTCCCATGGTATATACAGGCAGTATTTGTAGCTTAGGCCATCTAAACCTTCCCTCTTTTTTTAAGAATAAGCTAGAGCAGGGTCCTCCAAACTCTGGCCCTTTGCATGCCTTTATCCAGCCCTTGGAACACTCACTATTCCACCCACTGATACATGACACTATTCTGACAACAATGGGGCACCATTTCTCCCACAGACCCTAACAATGGGGCACTATTCATCCCAATGATACCAAAGATTGGGTACTATTCCTCCTAATGTTATCAACAATAAGGCACTATTCATCCCAATGATGCCAAAGATGTGGTACTATTCTTCCTAATGTTATTAACAATGGGGCACTATTCATCCCAATGATGCCAAAGATGGGGTACTATTCCTACTAATGTTATCAACAATGAGGCACTATTCATCCCAATGATACTGAAGATGGGGCACAATTCCTCCTAATGTTATCAACAATGGGGCACTATTCATCCCAATGATGCCATAGATGGGGCATTACTCCTCTCCCTGTTACCAAATGTTGTGATGTTTACTGCCATTGATGCCAGGAAAAAATTCAGCACCCGCTGTCCAGTCCGGCCCCCCTAAAGTCTAAATTACAATCAACTGGCCCTTTGTGTAGAAAGTTTGGAGACCCCTGAGATAGAATATAGAAGTTGTTAATATTTAGAACTTTACCTTAAAGTTTTTAATTCAATAATTTTTATTGAGATATGTAAAAGCATGTTAGACAGACAGAAAGAGAAATTGAACTGTTTGCCGAGTTACAACCATGGCTAATGGACATTGAGTAACAATACTTTTTACTAGAACAAGTAAATAAACCTGTGAGACTATATATTTGACATAGTTGTACTGCGAGTTACTTCCCTGAGGGGTACCTTGGAGTAGCCCTCATGGCAGTAGTTTTATAAGTTTTGAATGGTCTGATTGCTTAAAATCAGATGACCTTAATTTTACCTGCTGTTCTTTTTCTCCATCAGTGTGGAGAACGTGGAGGTGTCTAAGGACCAGATACTGCTGGAAAAAGAAGCTGAGGTGAGAAATTTTCAAATTTTTGCAGTCTGAGTAACTCGTTAACTTAAGCCTTGTATGCATTACTAAAAAAAACCTGACATCTCAGGTTGGAGCCACTGTAATAACAATCTAATGTTAGTACAGCGATCTCCCCTGCTGTCCTATTGTGTTCTGACAGGACAGCCCCCGTTAGAACACTCTGGTCAGCTCTCTCAGCCATTAGCTGAGGGCACTGAACGGGAGTCAGTAGGCAGACCTTTTTCGGTCATGACCGTTTCACAGAAGCCGATGGAACAGCCAGCTTCTGTTTCACGGGCTGCCGTACACAGGGATCGAATGTTGGCTGGATTCTAATGAACCGACCGATTGTCCCCTGACGTTCTGTTCTGCCTCTGTGTACTAGGCTTTAGACTAGTTATAAAAGAGCCAATGTCGTTGGCTTGAGCGCAGGAGCTTAGTTTCTCCTTCCTGTGACTTGTCACATTCTCTTCCTAATTTGGCTAGCAGCTGTTCGCAAATACATGTGGTGATGCTATACCTGCTACCTTGGTGTTTTTTTTTTTTTTTTTTTTGTGAAAAAGAAAATGCAGCTACTGGCAAGTTGTGTGCGGCTTGCTAGGGAAACCCCCCTCCTTGCCTAATTGTCAGGCACACATTAGCCTGAACCGGCCAAGATTCGAACTATGTATGGGCTGGCTGAGTCCAGCCTGTTGAATTTTTCATGTGATTATTGCTAGTGGCTGCTATAGACATTATGAATAATCACTTGATTTAGAACACAATTGCTCCATGGGAGGGATTTGTGGGGGAATGGGGGGGGGGGGGTTGCAGGAAAGAAAATTGCTCTGTCAATGGCCAGTCTTAGTATGTATGGTCACATAAAGGCTGTCAATAGATTTCTCAGTGACTTTAAAAGCCAAGATCTGACATTCCTAATTCTGTTGCAAACCAGTAGCTACCTGAACTTCTCATCGTGATGCTGGTACATTAGGCCTCATACTAATGGGTGTCATAAGGGATTGCTTGATGTGCTATTTTGATGCTAAGCACTTAGAGAGTGTATTGAGCTGAAAAGTACAATACACACCACAACTTACTAAAGCTTTCTTGGTGCTGCATCACACTGTAGGAATGTTAACTGCAGCATGTGTCTAGGTTGATGTATCAGATTTCACTATGCTGAGTGACTAATCATCCCTCAACCTATGCCCTGACACACAAGCACTACTAAAACTTTACTTTAAAAAATCAAGCTGCATATGCCCAGGAAAAATATCAACAGATTGTGACTAGTTCTTACATTCTACTAGAAAATGCATAGCTGTAGAAGTTTTGATGACATTTGTTTTATTCTGTCTCGCAGCTTCGTCGTATGCAGGAAATGATTGCAAGAATGCAAGCTCAGATGCAGATTCAGAGACAAGAAGGCGATGCACACATGTAATGGTAAGTCTGCTGTCATACTGAGGGGCTGCAAAAACTGCTGATAAAACGCTGGTCGTTTTTGCTGTGCTTTTGAGGCATTGGCGGTGCACTTTTTTAAGGTTACGTGATAACATGACCTTAAAAAAAGAAAAAGAAAAGCGCCATTTTGTGTAGCTTTTGAAGCGCTGCCCATTCATTTGAATGGACAGGGGTGTTTTTGAGGCGCTTTTTAAAGTGCTCCAAAGATGCTGCTCGCAGGACTTTTTTTCACTGCCCCGCAAGCGCACCGCCCCAGCGTGAAAGCATCCATTGAAATAAGGGGCTTTTCATGTGCGATTTTATTTATTTATTTTTTTTCTTCAAAAGCACCTGAAAACTGCCTCAGTGTGAAAGGGAGGTCTAAGGATACATTTTTCTTATGTGTATTTGGATGCATGCAATTTTTTTAAACTTTTTAATATTTGAACGATTCAGTTCACATTCCTAGCAAAATGGAAGAGCTTTTTCAGAGAAAGTGCCCCTTTTTGTTGTATTTTTGCAAGGCGTATGTACTATGTCCCAAGCATTTTTAAATTCTCTTACTGTTGACTGACTCACTACCTCTACTGGAAGTCTGTTCCAAGCATCAACTACTCCTTCAATAAAACATATACTGTATGTTTAAAAATATTGCCCTATTCCTCCTTCAACCACAGCCTTGCCTAGGCAGCAAATAATTTTGATTAATGGTAGATTAACTAAAGGGAACATGATTAAAGGAAGGAATGAATGTTGCCTGTATCAAGAAGACGTTTCCTTACTGCACTACAGACATGAGAGCCACTGATTGCTTTGGACAGAAATAGTCATTCATTCATACACCAATAATCATGAGGTCTACTAACCTCATCTGTTATCACCAACAATCCTTTATTCATGTTAATATAATACCAGAAAATGTGTTCTATGCTGTTAGTTTCTATGTTCACCTTTGCACCTCAATAATGAAAGCAAAGTCATGAGGCTTGCATGACAAGTGGTGATAAACATCCATTTGATAGACACTTAATCTCCAATTTATCTCACCTTTTATATTAAGGACGTATTTGATTGATTGGGTTCTAAGAATTTTCTTCAATTGAGACGTTGTGTTGGTATCGCCTATTTTAAAAGCCTCCTAAGGATAGCTAAACCTGACTGCTTGTGATTGGTAAATACTAATGGACTCCACGAGTGTTTGGATCACCCATAGCAACCATAAAATACAAAAAAAGTAGTCTTAGGCAGATAAATACAGCAGAGTAAAGAATTATGGAAATAAACCATATGTGCAAATATCTAACTTAGACTTTAAAATGGCAAACACACTAATTAGCCATACCTTTATGACCACTGACCGACTAAGTGAATAATATTGATTATCTTGTTACAATGGCATCATTTGAAAATATGTGGGATGTATTAGGCAGCAAGTAAACCTGTTGCTTCTTAACCACTTGCTCACTGGGCACTTAAACTCACCCTCCCGTCCAGACCAATTTTCAGCTTTCAGTGCTGTCGCATTTTGAATCACAATTGCGCAGTCGTGCAACGTTGTACCCAAACAATATTTTTATCATTTCCCCCCCCCCCCAGAAATAGAGCTTTATTTTGGAGGTATTTGATCACCCCTGCGTTTGTATTTTTTGCGCTATAAACAAAAAAGGGCGAAAATTTAGAAAAAAAGTTTTTTTTTTTTTTTTTTTTTTTTAACTTTTTGCTGTAATAAATCTCCAAAAAAAAATCTATTCATCAGTTTAGGCCGATTATATATCCTTCTACGTATTTTTGGTAAAAAAATTTGCAATAGGCATATATTGATTGGGTTGCGCAAAAGTTATAGCGTCTACAAACTATGGGAATTGATTTATGGCGTTTTTTATTATTATTTTTTTCTCCCCAGTAATGACAGCGATCTGCGATTTTTACCGGGATATTGCGGCGGACAGATCAAACATTTTTTACACTTTTTGGGACCAATTGCATTTATACAGCGATCAGAGCTAAAAATAGCCACTGATTACTGTATAAAGGTCACTGACAGGGAAGAGGTTAACCTGCAGGGGGCAATCAAGGGGTTAAATGTGTTCCCTCATTGTGTTTGAACTGTGTGGGGGGCTGGGCGGGCAGGGACATAACATCTCACTGATCCCGATGACAGAGATCAGTAAATCTCTGTTATGTCCCCTGACAGAACGGGAACCGCCGTGTTTACATTGGCGGTTCCATATTCTGCCTATGTATTAGGTGACCGCGGGTCACTGGTGGACCTAGACCCGCAGGCACGCTCACGCAGCATGCAGCGGGTGCAAGAACGCACTGTTAGCGACTCTGAGGGCGCGCGGGGAGCGTGCAAAGGGAGGACGTCCATGGCAATTCAGGTTTGCGCTGTAGCCGTCTTTTGGCTATATTCAAATATTCACAGTGATAATATAAATAAACAAGAAAACACAAATGATAAAATAATCAAAAACGCATTGCAATGCAAATATAACAGTGCTCCAAGGATTAATATAATAATTTGTGAATCAATGTGTATAAACATAAATACTAAGTTTACATAAAAATCCGTGCATTGACCATCAAAGATAGTAAATATAATGAATGTGTGAAAAGCAAAATCATGAATAGTTCAACAAATCCACATAAGCATAAGAGTTAAAGCGGATAGATCCATACAGTCCAAGACGGACAAGATCCCGATAGTGAGGAGTATAGATGAATCCGCACGTGGTGATTATATATCCTCCACCAGCCTATTGAGCCTCTCACCTCATAGACAAGTTAAAAACGCATGTCTCCCATCTCCAGGGAATTAGACTCCTCTAATAGCCAGGTCCTCCATTTCTCAGAAAGCTCCAATGATATCACCCAGACTCCAAAGCTAAGCAAGATTCATCTCGCAAACATGTAAGAAAGGAAGGCAAAATCTAGTGCTCTCTGTAAAAAACAGGTTTATTGGCCCCATAAAAATAAAAAAAACTTACAGGACAAGGCACTGTCAAGCCGTGCGAGCTGGGAACAGCATATCAGTCAATAACCGCAATGTGACATGGGCAACACAGACTCCTTCCCCTTAGACGCGTATCGTCAACTCCAGGACTTCCTCAGTAAGGGAGGAAGTCCTGGAGTTGACGATACGCGTCTAAGCGGAAGGAGTCTGGAGATGGGAGACATGCGTTTTTATCTTGTCTATGAGGTGAGAGGCTCAATAGGCTGGTGAAGGATATATAATCACCACGTGCGGATTCATCTATACTCCTCACTATCGGGATCTTGTCCGTCTTGGACTGTATGGATCTAGCCGCTTTCACTCTTATGCTTATGTGGATTTGTTGAACTATTCATGATTTTGCTTTTCACACATTCATTGTATTTACTATCTTTGATGGTCAATGCACGGATTTTTATGGACATTGATGCACAAATTATTATATTAATCCTTGGAGCACTGTTTTATTTGCATTGCAATGCGTTTTTGATTATTTTATTTGTGTTTTCTTGTTTATTTATATTATCACTAGCGCTACACTGTGAATATTTGAATTCGTTTTTGGTGAAAGTGAATCACTGATTCGTGTTAGCAGCTTGGTTTAGCAGGTGTTTCTTTTTTGCGCTGATTTTTTTCTACTCACTGTCTTTTGGCTATAGCACGCATCTGTAGTGGTTAAAGAGGTTGTATACCTTCCTGTATATTTTGTACCTATAGGTGAGCCTTATTATAGGCTTACCCTGTAGGTACTGTAACTAGCTCCTAAATGTGTGCGGTTTAGGAGATATGTACTGTATACTGCGCCAATGAAATCATGCGTTCTGAGGGAACGGCCACCCGTGCCGTTTCCTCCGGAGCATGTGCCGTGACCGGCGGCTCTCGGGTGCATGCGTGGGAGTGTCGTCACGCGGCTCCGGCCAGTCACATAGCTGGAGTCCGCGGCCCCAGAAGGAAGGCGGGCGAAGATGGATGCAGCCTGCAGCGGGGACGATGCAGGCTTCATTTGCAGTTAAGTGTCACCTAATGTGCTAGTATGTCATGCAAACTAGCACATTATGCCTTTTACTTTGAAGGGAATTTAAAAAAAAAAGTTTATTTCCTCTTTAAGTTGATGTGTTCAAAGCTGAAAAAATGGGCATCGCAATTTGTTTATAGGGATGCGTAGCCACAGACTGGTCAGGGTGCCCATGCTGACCCATGTCCACAGCCAAAAGCACCTACAATGGGCATGTGAGCCTTAGAACTGGACTGTGGAGCAATCGAAGGAGTAGACCTGGTCTGATGAATCTCATATTCTTTTACATTCTGTGGATGGCTGGGTGTGTGTGTTGCTTACCTGGGGAAGAGATGTCTCTAGGTTGCAGTATGAGAAGAATTTAAAGCGGAGTTCCACTGTTGCAGAATAATTTTTCAATTTATTAAAAGTCAGCAGCTACAAAAAGTGTAGCTGCTGACTTTTAATAAACAGACACTCACCTGTCCCACAGTCCAGCGATGCGGCCGCTTGGAGCCTTGCACCTTTCCCCCTCCGCTCCACGGCACCGGCATTGCTGCCTAGGGGGGGGGAGAGAAGGAGTCGCCTAGGGACAGAAGTAGTTAGAGGGACAGGAAGTACCTGTATAAACCAGGTACCCCCCCCCAAAAAAGACATGCCAAATGGGGCATGTAAGGGGGCGAGGAGTGCTTAAAGTGGACGTTCCACTTTTGGGTGGAACTCCGCTTTAAAGCGGAGGAGGCAGTGTGATTCCTTGGTCAATATTCCACTAGGAAACCTTGGTTCCTGCCATTCATATGGATGTTACTGTAACACATGTCACCTACCTAAACATTGTTGCGGACACCCCTTCATGAAACCTGTATTCCCTGATGGCAGTGGCCTCTTTCAGCAGGATAATGTGCCCTGCCACGCTGCAAGACGGGTTCAAGAATAGTTTAAAGAACACGAGTTTGAGGTGTTGACTTGGCCTCAAAATTCTCCAGATCTCAATCTAATCGAGCATCTGTGGGATGTGCTGGAAAAACAAGTCTGATTCCTAGAAAGCCTACCTCACAACTTAAAGAAATTTAAATAATCTGCTACTGATGGCTTGGTGCAAGATAACACGGCATAGTCTAGTGGCGTCCATGCCTCGATGGATCAGGGCTCTTTTGGCTCCAAAAGAGTGACCTATTCAATATTAGGTGGGTGGTCATAACATTATGGCTAATCAGTGTATGTGAAAAACACAACTTTCTCCTTACGTTCACTGACAGACGCAGCTTCTTCATTAACTTCATGGGGTTTTATGTTCGTCCAACTAGGAGTTAACTAGGCAGGGAAAAGATCAGCTGGCCCCTCCCTTGGGGGCCGTCCTCTCTTCCTACATAAAATCTCCTCACAGCATAGCTCTCCAGTTTCAATGCCTAGTTCGCAAGGAGTTGACCTGGCTTCCCCATAGGGAACTGCGGTCCTGAGATGACCATTTTCTTTTTTATTTTTACTTTATTTTTTTACTGCAATCAAGATGATCTGCTATCAAGAAGCCGGTCGGGGCATAGAGGGCCCTGGTGCTCTGTACTTTCCCCGACCCGGCCGACATGATGCGAGCCAGTCCCGTTCAGGGGGTCACGCCGCATCTTTCCCGTTCATACGGGAGGCCCGGGACAAGTCCCTCCTCTGGTCCCCTTTACCGATACTCTCGGCAGGGTGATTTTGGGCCTGCAGCATACCGCCGTCAAGGGCGCGAAGTCTGCTTCTGGTGGCTACCGCAACGTCGGACCGGTGAGTGAGCGCCCCTCCTTCCCCCTGCCGCAGGGTGAGAAGTGGGCCCGACGGCTGCAAATACCTGT
>BLSH010093681.1:1032688-1052060 GCA_018402905.1 Glandirana rugosa
TTCGCTATTGCCGAGGTCCCTCGGTGGTCCCGTAGGCACCGGTGACGGTTGCCTAGGAACGGACCCTACATTTGGCGTCTCTAACGGCCTTGTACCTCAAGACGAGGTTACGTCTTAGTCCCGACGGAGGCGTCGACTGAGTGTATGCGGTGACGGCACCGTAACAGACTGACTTAGGCTTAGCCAGCCGGAAAGGCACGGGACTGTTTAAACAAAACCCGGAAGTCTAGGTCCTACCCGGCTTTTAGCAGGGGGAAAAACCCGTGGTGTTTTTCTAAACTCATTTCCGGAGCTTGGAGAGGGGAACCCCCTGGCCATGCTAGTGAGGGACTAGACTCTTCCCATCAAAATTTAAGACTCCCGCTGGAGCGCAAACAGGCCCTCCTCAGGGCGGTGCAGGCTCTCTCAGATCAGGGAGTGATCGTACCGGTCCCCCAAGGGGAGAGGTTCGAGGCCTTTACTCAAATCTTTTTGTGGTGCCCAAAAAGGGGGACGATTTTCGGCCCATCCTGGATCTGAAGGCCCAAAACAAATTTGTCAGGGCACGGAAAGGCCGACCGATTCGGATTCAGTCAGACAATGCCACGGCAGTGGCGTATGTGAGTCAGCTGCGGAGGCAGCCCTGATTCTGCATTGGAGCAGAACTCCATGTTCCGGCAATCTCTGCGGTTTACATCCCAGGCAAGGATCCGTTGGCAGTGGCCACGGATGCCCTGGTGGCTCCCTGGAGCCGTTATCGCTTCCTGTACGCTCTTCCTCCCATACATCTGCTCCCGAGATTGGTGCGCAGAATAGCGATGGAAGGAATTCCGACCATTCTGGTGGCCCCGGATTGGCCTCGGCGCACTTGGTACGCCGACGTGGTGCAAAGGGTGGCAGACGCTCTCTGGCGGCTTCCGATGCGAGACGACCTCCTGTCTCAAGGACCCATCTTGCACCCTGTTTTACCCTCGCTGGCTTTGACGGCTTGGCTATTGAGTTCCAGGTGCTGAGGGATAGAGGAGTGGCCGACTCCGCGATCCCCACCTTGTTGAAAGCTCGCAAGTGCACCTCTCGCAAGATTTATCACCGTACCTGGAAGGCTTATATTGCCTGGTGCAAGGCGGAGGGCTACAACCCTCGCGCGTTTGTAGTCTCCAGGGTGCTGACTTTTCTTCAGCAGGGTCTGATTAAGCAGTTGGCTTTGAGTACTCTTAAGGGCCAGATCTCAGCCTGAGCCATACCTTTTCAGAGACCTTTGGCTTCGCACTCTCTGATTCGTACCTTTGTACAAGGTGTGCGACATGTGGCGCCTAGGGTGAGATCCCCGATGGCCCCATGGGTTCTGAATCTGGTGTTTTTCTGTTCTTCAAAAACCACCTTATGAAAGGATCAGGGAGATCCCCTTACAACTTCTGTCGCAGAAGGTGGCCTTTTTGGTTGCCATCACTTCTGCCAGACGAGTGTTGGAATTGGCTGCCCTATCGTGCAGTCTCCTTATTTGGTGATACATAAGGATAAGGCGGTCTTGCGACCCCTTCCTTCTTTTCTTCCAAAGGTAGTCTCTTCTTTTCATATCGATGAAGATATTGTTCTACCTCATTGTGCCCTCGTCCATCGCAACCGAAGGAATTCGAGTTGCATGCCTTTGGACGTAGTTGGGGCCTTACGGGTGTACCTGGCTGCTACAGCTTCTTTTCCAAAAGCTGACGCCTTGTTTGTTCTGCCAGAGGGCCAGCGCAAAGGTTTGGCGGCCTCTTCGGCTACGAATTCTCAGTGCATTAGAAAAACCGTGACCCATGCGTATTCTGTTCGGGGCAAGGTTCCCCCTTTTCCGGTCACGGCTCATTCTACCCGAGCGGTTAGTACTTCCTGGGCCTTCAGACACCAGGCCTCGGTGTCACAGGTGTGCAAGGCGGCCACTTGGGCCTCGGTTCACACTTTTCTTTAAGTTTTACTAAGTTGATGTGTTTGCATCTTTGGATGCTGCTTTTAGCCGCAAAGTTCTGCAGCCGGCAGTGTAGGCGCGTTTGGCGCCTCCTCAGAGGTTCAGTTGGGTACAGTTGTTTGCGTTTACCCACCCCTCTTTTTTGACACAGCTTGGGGACGTCCCCACAAAGTCATGAAGAGCTGCGTCTGTCAGTGAACGTAGGAGAAAAAGGGATTTTATTAAAACTTACCGTAAAATCCTTTTCTCCGAGTTCACTGACAGACGCAGCACCCACCCCTCTGGGCTCTGTTTTGGTACGGGTTGTGTACAAACTGGAGAGCTCCTCTGGGAGGGGGGTTTTAATGTAGGAAAAGAGGGCGGCCCCCAGGGGAGGGGCTAGCTGATTTCTTTTCCCTGCCTAGTTAACTCCTGGTAGGACGAACATAAAACCCCACAAAGTCATGAAGAGCTGCGTCTGTCAGTGAACTCGGAGAAAAGGATTTTAGGTAAGTTTTAATAAAATCCCTTTTTTTCGTATTTACTTTATTTTTATTTCAGGTACTTTTATATAGCGCTGTCAATTTACGCAGTGCTTTGCAAATACATTGTATATTCACATCAGTCCCTACCCTCAAGAAGCTTACAATCTAAGACCCCTAACTCACATTCATACACATACTAGGGCCAATTTAAACAGAATCCAATTTACCTACCAGCATGTCTTTGACGTGTGTGAGGAAAGCGGAGTACCTGGAGGAAACCCGCACAGGGAGAACATGCAAACTCCAGGCAGGTAGTGTCGTGGTTTTGTTATAACATTTTGCAAACAGGTAATTTTTCTCCTTCAGTAATGGGCACTGATGAGGCGGTACTGATAATTGGCACAGATGGCACTGGGCACTGATAAGTGGCACTGATTGGCAGCATTGATGAGGCACTTATTGGCAGCACTGGTGGGCGCGGATAGATAGCACTGATTAGCAGCACATGCAGGCGCTAAGGGGAGTGATGTCCCTCTAATCCCTCAAACAGAAGCCGCTGCCTTTTTTTCCTTCACACTAATAGCGTGAAGGAAAAAAAAAACGATAACCAGCATATGTTTATTTCCTTGATCAGCTGTCATTGGCTGACAGCTCCTCTGGTGGTAAAGGGCCTGTATAGGGCACAGATCTGAACAGAGCCTGAGGTTAGGTTCACGCGTCTGCGTTTTGTGCAGGTGTGTTTACATGGACACAGCAGTCCCTTCATTTGAATGTGCTGCTGTGCCTGTGCAGATGGTTACCTGTGAGGAAAAAGTCCCAGAACTCACCTGCAAAGGACTGGTTGGTGCTTTGGCAACAGACGGTTTCACTCACCCGAAAAGGCACTGCAGTTTCTGATATGTGGAGGTGCCATGCATATCTGGAGATTGTACTTTGGCCCTTCAGCATTAAAGTTTCTTGCTTGCCCACACTGTGCGCTCAGCTGCACATGTACAATTTCAGCATATGTCAAAATGAATAAATCAATGAACCAATCCTGTAGCTGCTGAATTTTAATCAAAGGACACTTGCCCGTCCAGGGATCCAGCTCCAGAGGGGGAGGAAGGAGAGCCGACACACGTCTGTTCTCCTCCCCTTCTACTTCTTGACCCGCAAGTAATGTGTGGCGTAGTTTCCGGGTCCCCATTGGCAGTTTTCACAGCCATCAAGGCCAGGGAAGAATGTACGATATGCATTGTATTCAGTGGAGCACAGAGGAGACATGCAGGGTCCCCTGGATGTCTCATTTAAGAGAACCTGTCACAAAAAAATCGTCACATAAGTGTAAAAAAAAAAAAAAATTGTAAAAAAAATTATTTACACCCAAGCATATAAAATCCTCCCCCATTCCCATGTAGACGCACCTGGTGGGGCGCCTATCCCTGAAAACGTAGATTGCGATACACATGTTACATATCGTCATGCAAGCCGGAATGAGAGCAATAATTCTAGGACCAGACTTCCTTCGTAATACTAAACTGATGACTTATAAGGGGGCTTTTAAAGCGTCACCTATGGAAAATATTCGCGTACTGATATGTTTAAGGTTTGACATGTTGGGTATCTGTTTACTCGGCTTTTTATATTTTACCAAAAAATTGTGTAATTGTGGTAATATCATGTGACATAAAAAATTGGAACTACCACTATTTTATTCTCTCTGCTTTCAGAAAATATATAATGTTTGGGGGTCTTATGTAATCTAAAGGCCTAAAATTATTTTTTAAATGTGTGCAAAAAATGCAAAAATGACTCTGGCTGTGAAAGGGTTAAAGGATAAGTTCACCTTCGGGAACATGTTACATGTTCTACCCGTAAGATTTGTTAGTTTAAAAAAAAACTGGCTCTTAACTTTTTTAGCTGGCTCCTAGATTCAATGCAAATTTATCAATCCCTGTCTTCATCAAGCAACCATGGTCCTATCCCATCCCATGTAAACATCGAAAAGGAAAGACAAAGAGCCAAAAGCCCAAAATTGTAAAACGGCTTAAGTTTAATCTTCACATAATAAAAACACAAATATATGAAGTAACTGCGCTGTATAGATAGTAATCATCTTTCCGGAGACACTAAGGCACACTTCCAGTTTGAAGTACTTCTGGTAAAAGTGCTGCTCTTTTCTACATGTTTTGTCACAACTGACGTCATCAGGGGACATGGTTTTTAATTAATATTGGATTCTTTGGTCATCAAATGCAGGTCTGTGTGATTTTCAAAATAAGTGCTGCAGAGTACAGATGTGATCAGGTTCTGTACTGCCTCTCATGACACATGGGTTTAGTCTGTCGCGTTAAATGTTAAAACATGAAACTGTGAATAGGACCTAAAGTCTAATTCTGGTCAAACCACGGGTCCCTCGCTGACACATTTCTGACATCATCACCCTGGGCATCCCTAGTGATGATGTCAGTGATGCCATGTAGCCAGTGCTGTGGGCACCCTAAAAAAGACCCCTTCTCATGTAAAGAGAGGAGGAGAGTAGAATTGGGGCTGGAGCGTCACATGACTTCAGCTTTAGGTGAGTAAAAGGCATTTAGATAGTTGGGCTTTTTTTTTTTTTTCTGCCAGCATAAGTTAGAGGGGGTAGAAGTGGGTTCTTGTTGGGCCTTAGGGCCGGTTCACACTGCAGACATGTGTGAACCCTGTGAATCCACTGCGGATTCCCGCATCACATGTGTCCCGGTGGCAGTTCACACTGCCATATGCAAACTGTGGGCAGTGTCAATAGAAAGCTAATGACACCACCAAATCAGTTCGCATATCGCAGTGCATACTGCAAACTTGCACAGGAATCTGATCGCGTGGTGTGAACCACCGTGCAGTCCGATTCTGACCCTGCGGAAAAAAAGGGTGACGTGCTAGTTTGCTCCGATTGCGATGCAAATTCAGCCATACTATCTATATGGCTGAATTTGCATCGCACAGAGATCTCATGTGACTCACACTGCAGTGTGGTGCGAATCACATGCGATCTCTGAGATCGGAGCAGTGTGAACCGGCCCTTAAAGTGGAACTTTAGTCGGAAAATGAAGTCCTGCTAGATGACTTTAGGCTGGCCCCTTCTGCAGGTATAGCTATGTAAAACATTTAAATAAGACGCCTATACTGTTTAAAATCTGCTGACAGCCTTAAAGCAGAATTACCCCCCCCCCCCCCATTAGAAATGTACCAAAACCGAAAATTAAGGATGCCCTTGGCCCAAACTGAAAAGGACAGTTTAAAAAATAAATAAAATTATATATATTTGTATTTGATTAATACCATGAATATGAATTTCTTGTTGGCCATTATTGGCACCTTTAGCACAGGAAAAGCTCAAGAAAATTGCATCCCTTTAAATTCTATGTATCTCTTCACACTGGTCTGTTGCGCCTCTGTTGTGGTGTTAAAAATCTTACTTTAAAAAACTGCACCAATAATGCCCCTTCCCGTTGAATACACAGCAAGAACACATTTATAAAGCATCCCTGTTACGTTTTTGATGCGGTTTTTGAGTCACATGACCTATGAAAAATGCACCATAAGCACAGTAAAAATTGTGTGCCTGTTCGGGGCCATTATCAGCACGTTTTTTGTTTTTTTTGCTATCGGAAAAATGCTGAAAATATAATTTTCATATGTTTTGGCAGCCTAAATTTTGTTGAATCTATAGCTCCTATCCTTTACAGCAGTGGTTCTCAGCCCTGTCCTCAAGTACCCCCAACAGGCCATGTTTTGGGAATTTCTCTTAGATAAATCAGCTGTCCAAAATACCAAGCCATTGACTCTGATTTAAAGCACCTGTGCAAGATAAAGGAAAACTTATAAACATGGCCTGTTGGGGGTACTAGAGGACAGGGTTGAGAACCACTGCTTTACGGCCATGGTAGCTGCTTCTGTTTGATCTGCAACTGCTATCCATTTGATGGTTTGACAGTTTGGTTGAGGACACAAGCAAATGTGACAGTTACCAATCCCAGCATTCCAGGAATGTAACTGTTTTTTGAAACTGTTAGTTCCGTTTTATGATTTACTGCTGTTCAGGGGCTCTGGGCATCAGCAAAATGGCAGCCTCCAGTAAGAAGAACAGGAGCAATGCTGGAGGCAATTTACAGCACATATTCATTTTGGTAGCATAATTATTCATGTGGAATGTATGTTCCTTGCTAAACATTTTTGTCAAGTTGTTATGGGTAAAGTTCGGCTTTAAAGAGACTCTGTCAACACATCCTACCCTATGAATTGCTACATACATGTAGTTACTACTGGCCCCCCACTTGTAGGTCATTACTGAAAATCTCGTACAATCAGCAGTGAAAGCCACTGCATAATAAACAGTGACAATGGGAGTGCCTGTGGGTGGCTGGATGGTTGACACTCCTGGAAATGTTGCTGTCAGAATTGTACGTATTTCTCAGGCCTTTGGATGTTTGTTTTAGAATCATCCAAAGAAGACTTGTAGTGATGATTTACATGGACTAAACTAAGGAGATTAAATTTGCAAGCTGTCAGGAAAACTCAGACCCCTTCTTCAGGCATGCTTAGAAGTGATTATCCCCCATATAAGTCTATTCACTTCCAGACTTTTCTGCCACTTTTTGTTTACATGTAACAATCAGTATTTTTTGCTAAAAAAAAGTACTTAGAACCCCCAAACATTATATGTATTTTTAAAGCTGGGGTTGCAATTTTTTAGGTTACATGGTATTTGTTCAGCAGTGGCATGATGCATTGCACGGCAGTGCCTTCCAACGTGCTGCATTTTTCCGCACTCCACAGCACATCACACCACACCAGGGTTGCGCACAAATAAAACCATTGTGGTGACTGGCATTGTGGCAGTGTGGAAAAACTCCATTCAACGCACAGTGTGAACGAGCCAGAAGTGCCTTTATCAGTAGAGTTGAGTGAACACCTGGATGTTTGGGTTCGGTGGGTTCGGCCTAACTTTGGGAAAAAGTCCGGGTTCGGCACCGAACTTGACCCAAACTTTACCCCAAACTTTTCTGCACAAAAATGACTGTAAAAAAGTCCTGGAAAGTGCTAGAGGGCTGCAAAAGGAAGTAAAATGATTTTAGAACAATAATCTGTCCCTTACAGCAACAGCAGGAACCTGACCCTATAGGGGTAGGCGATGATTTTAGAACAATAATCTGTCCCTTAGGATTACAGCAACAGCAGGAACCTGACCCTATACAACTAGAAGATGATTTTAGAACAATAATCTGTCCCTTAGGCTTACAGCAACAGCAGGAACCTGACCCTATAGAACTAGAAGATGATTTTAGAACAATAATCTGTCCCTCTAAGCAGTAGACTCTACCTAGTCCAGTCAGATTGTTCTGTAATGCAGGATGAGATGGTATTATATCCTCACAGCACCGGCAGCATCCTCTCCCTACACTACCCAGAGAGCATGTGACATGCAGCACTAAGTGACTCCAGCTTATAAAGAGGCTGGGTCACATGATGCACTGGCCAATCACAGCCATGCCATTAGTAGGCAGGGCTGCGATGGGTTCTAAGGGCAAACCAGTAAAATGCTTGTTGATTGGCTGCCCTGCAGCTATTCAACAGGCGTGATCAAATACCAGAACCCGAACCCAAACTTTTTTTTTCAAATGTCCGGGTCACGGACACCCCAAAGTTCGGTACGGACCCGAACTTTACGGTTCAGGTTCGCTCAACTCTATCAGATTTCCTTCTTCTAGTAACACAAAAAGGATGGTTTCACATGCCATTAAAATGTGCTTCCCTTGTGATGTTGCTGTAATTTTAGAATTTTTAAAGGATTTTGTCTTGGTATCATGATCTGGGTTCCGGTGAATATAGTAAGTATGATGTGTAAGTGGCTGTGAATGTTGCTAAATTAGTCCATGTGTCCTTGGCAAAAGTACATTAACATGCCCCATATTTAGATGGAATGAGACAAACCCATATGTCTGCATTTCTGAACACTCTGTAAATGATAGCCATGTCCTCCAAGAAAATGTGAGAGTTCATCCTTGGTTTGACATAAATAGTCTCCACTTACAGAGTCATTAAAGCAGAACTGCTCTCTAAATCAACATGAACTATCTGTTATCCTTTTACTGCTAGCATTGGTAAATAGATAGGAAGGTATATCATATCTACTTGTTTATGTTTTAACCTTCTTTTTTACATTTGTTCAGTTATTTGTAGAGGTAGACTGATATGGGTTTTTCTCTGGCCGATGCCAATTTTTCTTTTTTCTTTTTTCTTTTCCCCTTCATCTAATAAAATCTAACAGTTAAGTAATAAGTGTTACAGAAAAATGGTTAAATTAAACATTTATTCAACAACACAACAAGCCTCCAATCCGTGCACTTGTATGTATAATTTAGATAAAACTATGTATCTTAAATATTAAATACACAAAAACAGCTAATCAAAACTTTTGGACGAAAAAAATGGGCTAACGTTACTGTTTCAGGTGTGTGTTTTTTTTTTTTAATTCATTAAAGTATTTTTTCCCAAAAAAATATGTTTTAAAGACTGCTGCGGAAACACCGGGTGACATAAAATATTGCAACAACCACCATTTTATTAAAAAATATATTTAATGTTTGGGGGTTTGAAGTGATTTTCTAGCAGAAAATACAGATTTTTACTGGAAGCAACAAATGTCAGAATAGATTTAGTCTTTAAATGGTTAAACTGATCTCATCTACACACCTGAGTTCATTCCTTTGATAAGTAGAAACATTGTATCTCTTTGGTTCTTTTATCAGCAATGTTCTCAGACTTGGCAGGCTGCCTGGATTTTTGTCTTTCTGTTCTAATGGGAGCGACTCAAGTCACTCCAACTTAGAAAATGGTTCCTGCACTACTTTTGGGGCGACTTGCATTGACTTCTATTACAGAAGTCATTTGCAAGTCGCGCTGTGCGGAGTCGGCGCAAGTAGGATCGCCCCTGTGTGAACCGGCCTTTAGCGCATAAATTAATCAGCCTAATTTGCAGCACAATCAGACAATGGCGATTAATTAAAAAATGCCAATATTAGGCCCGATATATCGGTCTACCTCTAGTTATTTTCTGGTTTCTGGCCCAGGCCAAAATGATGCCATACATCCAAGAAATCTTCATGGGCTTTTTTTTCTGATCTGGAGATGTTCCCAGCTAAGCACACCCTCCTGCCTTCGTCTGAGCTAAGGGCAAATGGACTTCTGGAAGTAAATTCTACATGAATCATCTGCCTGCCCTTACCCAAGATGGCTGCAGCTGGAAATGCTAGGGGAATATTTTGGAAAATGATTTCTCAAAATAAAACATGGAGACATTGATGGGTTAAATACCTTTTTACAGTTTGTGGTGCTTAGATACAATTGAGTACCGCTTTGTGTTAAACCTTCTGTAAGCACTTTCAACAGCTGATATCACTTACTGAGTATGCATATGATTCATCTTGTAATCCTTGCCTATGGTCCAGTTAAAGCTGGTGACATTGTCCCTTCCCCTAGGTTTCGTGTTTCAGGGTGATTCCTTTCACTTGCAGCATCAAATGGAGTCAAACTTACATGTAGGGAGTGGAGTTATTTCCTTATACTATGTTCATCAATAGAAACACACGGCCCCAAAATGTCACTTCCCTCCTTTTTGCAGGCTTACAGACTGACTGGAGACTGGGCTATCCACTGTTAACTCTTTTATTTTATGATGGGAAGTTCAGGGAAGCATCATTGATAGTTCTGGGATAAGAAATCTCAGATGGCAAAAAAAGAAAGATGACCGGATTTATAACCCTGCCTTACTCTATCCACAATGGAAAGAAAATGTTTTGCCTTTAGTTATGCTTTAAGTGCATCTCTGAAATGCATGCGTATTTCCCAAGTTTTATCCCTTAAGACACACTGCAAGTAAAGAAAAACAAGCGATATGCCAGAAACATAGTACACGCCGACCTTCCTAGCTTCCTACCATGACAAGGCATTGTACTTTCAACTCTTAATTCTAAGCACATGGTGTCAGTCCAATCTGTTTTGTATTTATTTATTTTTTTCAATCTTATTTTATTAAACATTTCATAGATGAGTTACTAAGCTTACAAAGGTGGTAAAATATAAATCTTCCAAAATGCGGTAATATACACATCAAAACTTTACATTTACTTTACACAGATTCCAATGATGGCAGACGGAGTCGGTAATCAGGCATTACTGTCTCAGGTCAGCTAAGAGGTAATCGGGGAGGCAACTAGATTAGTCAAATGTAAGGCTGGCCATACATTATACAATTTTCTTGTACAATGTTCCTTTAGATTTACCGAAACCATATAATATGAGGTCAAACCTAAACAATTTCAATTTTGTATGCAGTGAGGCAGGCCCTCGCACTGCATAGTTGAAGGTAAATCTAAAGGAAATTGAATAAGAAAATTGTATAATGCAGGGCTTGACAAACCCCGGGCGCCAGGTCGCTATGGCGACCAGAAACTGTGTCCTGGCGAGCGGCAGCCAATCTTTCTCTCCCACTATCTTTTAAATAGCATCTCTGAGCTGTTAAAGAAAAAAAAAATCCAGGCAACCTGCCAAGTTTCGATAACATCGCTGATGAGTATAAACATTGTAACATTTCTTTCTTTAGATCAAAGGAATGAACTCCGGTCTGTAGATGAGGTCAGTTTAACCACTTAAAGACTAAGCCTTTTCTGACATTTTTTGCTTACAAGTAAAAATTAGTATTTTCTGCTAGAAAATGATTTGGAATCCCCAAACATTATATATATATATATATATATATATATATATATATATATATATATATATATATATATATATGACTTTAACTGTAAAGTTAGCCCATTTTTTTTTTTTTTGTATAATGTGAAAGATGTTATGCGACAAGAATCGGGATCTTTATTCTAAGCAAAAAAATTGTGATTATCGTTTTAGCCAGAATCGTGCAGCTCTACTGTGTCCTGTGAGGTGGAGGAGGGGAGATGAGGCAGCTGGATATGCTTTAGAAGAGTCTTTCTATGTCCTCTGATAAAGCCCTGTGTACCATCAACCATTACCACACTTTGTGCAGCTGGGCTCCAGTATTTCATGGTGCCCTGAAATCCACCACAGCAATGAAAAGTCACCGCGGGGGGACACACATGTAGGCTGGAAGTGGCTGCAAAGTGGCAGCAGATCATCAGCCACACTGGAATACTTTCACCTTTTTTTTGTTTTTTATTTAAAGTGTCACTAAGGCTTCATTTAGATGTGCAGTTGGGTGGTAATAATGTGCAGTAGAGACATGTTTTTGTCACCCACCAATGGCCACCCTTAAGCTACATTAGGCAGCAGATGAGGGCCTTTTACATGTCGCAGTCACGATGCATTCGGCATAATGAGTTTCCCCCCCTATGACAGGTTTTTAGTGTCACTCTTTTGCCAGCCTATATCCCTGATGTAACGATGTTATGTTGGAGTTCTTGACTGGCTGCTCTGCTGTGAGTAAGTTAGGGGGGCACAAATTACTTGCCTTACCCCGTGCGCTGACAACCCACACTATGCTAAAAAAAAACTGGCTCCTAATTTTTTTAGCTGGCTCCTAGAGTCAAAGCAAATTTGTCAAGCCCTGGTATAATGCATGGCCAGCCTTACCTTTATCAGAAGACATAATGAAAAGTAGTACACTTTGAATAACAGGTTCATCTATTGATATATTGAGGATATAATTGAATCTGTAAGGTGTATGTCCAGGATTAAGATAAATTGGTTACTGACTAGTAGCCGGTTGGGATAAAGAATGGGCGAGAGAGAGAAGAGCAACTTGAGGTATGACAAAGGCAAGGGGGGGGGAGAGTTTGGTATCCCTCCATCATGGCTAATTGGGGGTTGAGGGAATTTTTTCTGTTTTATTTTTTGAGGATTACAAAAGAAAACAGGCTCACAAGATCGATGTCCAGTCATACCCCACCCAATTATAGATAGCACTTTTACTTTTCTATAAGGTGAACTTACACAGGACCCCGTCCTCACCGGTGCTGCTGGCCAGGAGCGCGGCAGCGATCACCTGCACTGACACCTCGGGTCGCCGCCTCACGGTTCGGCGTTGAGAAATCCCCTGCAGCTCAATCTCCAAAATGTACCTTTAGGTACGTTTAGGAGCATTCTAATTGGTTCAGCGCTGTCACATGGGTGGTACTGACCAATCAGAACCCGCATAGCCTGTTCTGTCACCACAGACGAAGAGAAGAGAAAGCCGCAGGGATTTTAAATCCCCGGACCGGTACATTGGTGATCCGACATGTCAGTGCGGGGGATCGCCGCACTGCAGGTTAGGGGACTGGGGGGGGGTCCCTGTGTAAGTTCACCTTACAGATTTTCTGTAAAGGTGAACTTACACTTTAAATAAAGATAAGCCTTGGGATTAAGGTTGCATTCACATGGACTTTTGCATGCCCAAATGACCTGTAGCGGAAAAGCCTGGGAAGCCACAGCTGAATGGCTGTGCTTGCTTATCTCATGTAAATGGCGATTCTCTTTTGCGTTGGCATTTACCTGCGCATGTGTGTGTGACTTTTCCTCCCCGATAGGGAAACTTGCGTGTTCGGGACCATACTCTCATGCTAAGTAAGCGCGGTGTACCTGAGCCCTAAAGTTGGCCATACACATTTAAGATTTCTTTCGTTCAGTGCATAGGGAGAAAATCATTTGATTCCCCCATCCACATTTAAACAGCTTGGATGGATGAATCTGCATTGCTGGTTATTGTATTCTGACAGCTGGCATTTGCCGTTGTCAGAATACCCGAACAGTGCCTGCTCCTTGAATGGAAGAGGAGCAGATGAATGACACAATCTGCATCCTCCAGTCACAGACCACTTTGCATTCTGGAAAAGAATACTATGAGTTGTGGGACTGGGTGAGAAAGAGGAGGGCAAACCATGCCAATGCTTCATGGTCACAGGCGCTGATGTTAGTGTTACTAAACCCACAAGAGTAAAATCTGTCCGTATGTGCAGAATAGCATGCTTGTTATACTCGCTGTGGAACTTAAGGGGTTAATCCTCTGCATTGTGTAAAAAGGCTCTTTGATCCTGTATAGACAGATCCTTCCCTCCTGCAGGGTATCTCTTGGCAAGGCCAGATAATACACAGGGTAGTAAAGCTGCATATGCTCAGTTTAGTCTCTATTGCTGGAGCAGCCATTTCCTTGTTTTCAGAGCTAGCCAGGTCACATGATATTGACATCACACATTTGGGCGTGTATATAGGCTGTAGTGGAAATCTCCTCCTACCTGAATACTCAGTACTGGGAAGACCCTGCAGTTTATCACGTGATTGTGGTATACGGATTAGCCAAAAAAGGTATATAGTGCCAGTATTTTAATGTAAAATATGATTTATAAGCTGTGGGCACTGTGGGGGGATGGAGGGGCAGATGAGCGATTTTCATATTACTGGGTTTAGTAACACTTTAATTTACATTGTCCTTTCTCTTTCTGTATGTGGATGATGGCACTGTAATTATTTTAATTATAGAAAATATCTAAGTACCTTTTTCCTAGTTGATATACAGCTGTCACATGACCCAGCTCTTGCCCGGTCTGTCTGCAGGGAAACACGCGGGAGGAGCTTCTAGTCCTCTGCTCACATGTTCACAATATAAAAAAAAACAGACTTTGGAATACAGAGTACAAGTAAAAATAAATAATATCAAGCTTTTAAATTGGCATCCAAATATATTTATTTGTTATAATTTGAAATCAAATCTTTATTATTTTGTGTAAATAACATGGCATGGGTGGATTTCTGCCAGTCACAGGCTTTGTCATGCCCCTGCAGCCTGTGTCTTAAAATAACAGGGAGGTGAAGCCTCCATCAATCTACATGTAATATCCCACCCCTATTGTGTTTAGCTGTTTAGTGTGCATAGAGAAGGGAGGGAGGGGGTGGGCTGTCATTTACCATTATGTATAAACCCCCATGTGTGACTCTATAGTTACATGAGCTGCTTAGATGAGATAGGATGGAAATGCATTGAAACTCACTAAAAATTGAGCATGTGCAGAGTTGCCATCACAGCTGCAAAATACCTAGCTGACTTGGTTACATGAACAGAAGGTGGAGGTAGAGAGCAGCAGGATCAACCAGGTTTATTGCAGAATACATACAACAAATCTCATAGTGATGGAGTATGAACAGTAGGGGTAGACTTAGACTGATTATCGGAGCTGCCGATATTCACAATTTTCAAAGTATCTGTATCGGCCAGAAATGTTCCAATATTACTTCAGTTTGTTGTTTTTAATACTTTTAAGTGCAGAGGAGGAGTTTGGAGTCTTATAGACCCCAGACCCCGTCCTAAAAAGAGTACCTGCCACTGTCTATTACTGTCACAAAGACAAAAAATTGTACAGAATATTTGCACCTGATATCGGCCTGAAAGGCAGCCGAAAAATCAGTATCATAACGGCCCTGAAAAAACCATATTGTTCGATGAACAGCATGTAATACACCATTTATTGATATTTTTTTTTATAATGTGGGCTTAGAGACACTTTAATCCCCACAGTGCCAGAAGATGACTCCTGTGGGGAGTATTCAACGTCACTGGAGGTGAACTTTCTACAGTAGCCAGCAGTCTACGCGACTTGTGGCACACTTAAGTTGTTCATTTATGTCCCTGGTGCTGTATCCACACAACAGTTTAACTAAAGTTAGGTTTTAACATTTATTATTTCCAAAGCAAGCTTTGAAGGGTTATAGCAGGAATACACGGGTAGAATATCGGCCGATGGCTCGACCGCCGACCAACGAAATAGCGGTCAGTGGTCAAAAATTTTCCATTTTCCCAATTGGTCTTTTTCATTCACGATATCGGCTATTACTTGCTGGGCATCAACGGTTAGAATATCGGCCGATCGTTCGCAGAACAGAAGTTTTTGGCCGATATTCTTATCGTGTATTCCTGCCATTATACGCTAATAGAATTTTTTTGTTTTGAAATTTTCTATTTTAACCACTTCCACACTTCCTACCGTATATTCATGGCAGCAGTGTGGACGTGTCCCGCGAATCGCCGTAAAAAAGCGGCGATCTGCGAGTGGCCGCTAGGGGGCGTGTGCGGCCGCCGTACTCCTGAGGAGTGTGCCTGCGGCTCGGGCGGACCCAATTTCAGCCGCGATGAACGGCCATAGCCAAAGAACGCTGTATAAATGTCATTGGTCCCAAAAAAGTGTCAAAATGGTCCGACATGTCCACCCCAATATCGCAGTACCGCTAAAAATCGCAGATCACCGCCATTACTAGTAAAAAATAAGAAAAACTAAAAACCCCAGAAATGTATTCTCCTCATCCGTAAACACGCCCACTTTTGTGCAAACCAATCAATAAATGCCGATTGCGATTAATTTTTTTTTACCAAAAATATGCGGAAGAATATAAATCGGCCAAAACCGATGGAAAATTTTTTTTTTTTTTTATATTTTTTTTGGATTTGTATTTTAGCAAAAAGTAAGAAAAAAATTTTTTTTTTGCAAAATTGTCGCTCTTTTGTTTATAGCGGTAATAAGAAATGACGCAGAGGTGATCAAATACCACCAAAAGAAAGCTCCATTTGTGGGAAAAAAGGACGCAAATTTTGTTTGGGTATAAAGTTGCACGACCGCGCAATTGTCAGTTAAAGCGACGCCGTGCCGAATCGCAAAAAGTACTCTGGTCCTAACCTGGGAAATCCTTCCGGGGCTGAAGTGGTTAAGAATGGTAATTTGATCTTCTAATGGTTAGTGGGATCAAATTAATGTTCATTTTCTACCATAGTGATGAGAAAAGTCAAAGGAGCAGGATGAAGGATTTTTCCCGAATGAACGCTTTTGACCAGCGTGTGTGGCTTTTGTTTGGTAAAGTCCATTCATTCCAAATCCAAGTATTTTTAAACGTAAATTAAATGTTTTTTGAACAACATTTGTCAACTCAGATGTAAGGAAAATTTTACATCGTTTTTAATGAACATTTATTTGAAAATCTACTTGGGAATGGACAGCTTTAGGCCTCATGCACACTGTTTTTACAGATCAAAAACTAATCTCAAAACCCACTAGTTTAGGGTTTTTTTCCAGCCAGAGAACATGGATAACAGCCTATGTGTGCATGGACACATAGGATAACATGCTGCAGAGTTTACTGGCTGTAGAAAAAAATGCCAGAAGCCAAAAACTGCAGCTGTAAAAACATCCAGTGTGCATGAGGCCAAAGAGTGGTTTGACACATCTTAAGCCCCATACACACGATTAGATTTTCTGTAGACTTTTGTCTTCAGATTTACCAAAACCATATAATGAGGTCAAACCTGAAAGTGGAGTTCCACCCAGAAATTTTTTTTACATCATTCAAGTCCTTTGCCTATATAGACTTACCTTTTGGAGGAAAAAGATTTTTATACTCACCCTAAGTCGCTTGTTGCTAAGTGGACTCTGTAATCTGCCCCTTTTTGGTCCTAGGTTTTTCTCCTCACTTCCCGCTTCACCTGGCCTCCTGGGAGATGTGACTCATCATTTTCCAGGAGTCAGTGGGTTTCCCTGTACTGTAAAATCCTGTTATTTCCAGAAAGGAAATGGCGCGATTTAAGGCGGACCGAGATTGCGGCGTGCATGATGGTTACTCCCCATGCAATTCTTTCAGGAAGAGATTCCAGGAGACCCAGGATGGACTTCAGTCCAGCAGTGAGAGAAACTAAATTGTGAGTAAAAAATGTGTAATTACTAGGCGGTTTGAAAGTAAGGAAACAAAAGGTTGCATCGATTTAGTATTAAAAGAGTGGATGCCAAAAAAATAAATTCTGGGTGTAACTCCGCTTTAAGAGTTTAAATTTGCATGCAATCAGTCAGGCCCTTGCACTACGTGATTTTGGTAAATCTGAAGACTACAGAAAATATAATGGTGTGTATGGGGTCTTAGGGTTGGAGTATGGGCAGTGCAAATAATGCTTAGATTGGTGCCTCTATTCTCCTGACTGGTATCAAACACTTAAGGAATCTTATCCTTGACCCTTCCTTTGCTAGCTAGCTACGTTTTAAATAGCCCTCCAGTGGGGCTTTACTTTTTGACACAGTTGAATACTTATGTCAGGTCAGGCCATACAGAACAATGAAGGACTTTGCTATGTCAAATATATTAAAAGGAGGACTTCAATGATCAGAGTTGATGTTGCTGAGGGTTTTGGTTGGCTTTCTTTTTGAGAGCGAGGTCAGCAGCAGGGCCTCCTTATTTCCATTCTGACAGATTTGCCTTCAGAATTACAACTAAAGTCTATATTTCTCTAATGATGGTGATCTATGCAACATTTTTGCTTATCCCCTTGTCTTCAAAATGTTCCTCACCTTGATTGTTTTTTTTAAGAGTGCATTTTAAGCCTTCATCTAGTTTCTCAACCAGGGTTCCTCCAGAGGTTGCTTGGGGTCCCTTGAGCAAAGGTCAATTTCTACCTCTCAGATAAATTCCCAATGACACCATTGATCTTTTTAGCTATCTTTTAAGAAGGTAATTCTTCCCAATGAGCACAAGTGTAAGGAGTATTCGTCCCATTGACCATCACACTAATGTATCATGGCTTGTAGATTTCTCATTTTTAGCAGGGGTTCCCCGAGATCGAAAGAATTATTTCAAGGGTTCCTCGGTGTTGAGAAAGGCTGATCTAGTGATTTTGCCATCTAAATAAACTAAGCTGTAATTGTATTTGATATCTGTATGTTGCATTGAATATGTCGGTATGAAGTGACTCATCGTGGTGGGGAAGACAAGGGGTTGTGTTCATTAACTTGTATGCATGTACTGCCTCTACATGTTGTTTCTGTGTGTTGGGGAGAGGGAGAACCCAGCTAATCGCCTGGAGACTTTCTTTTCAAACATCACTTTCTTTCCACTTACATGTCCAGATTTGTTTTCTTCAGCTTTACATAACAGATATTTTCTCGTGGGAAACAAACTTCCTATTTGATAACATATCACCTAACTCTTTTTTGCCGCCTTTAATCTTGCAATGGAGTATGTAATATAAAAAGATATGAATGACAAAATGCAGCTATGGTTTCCTGTTTCTGAAAGCAATGTGTTACTAGGCATGTGCTTTCATAATGTTTGTCCGTGATTTGCAGCTTCTTGAGTGTGGTTGGTTTATGAATTGGTGACCTAATAGTTTGAAGGTAAATAATACACTGAGCAGAATTTATGACTGCTTTTAATTTGAGTTACTTTCAGTAAAGGCATATATAGCTGGGTTAGGCGCATTGTTTGTTGCAATTATTAGAATAGCAATGGGTTTGTTTCTTATTACTCTTCTGTTCATAGGAGAATTGGGAAGGCTGAAGGAAACAGGTTATGGTTGCTGATCCCCTTATGAAAATTATAGATACTTGGCTGTCTTTGGTTTTTATACTTTAGAACACTGACTTGGAGCAAGCTTGTAGACTAGAAAAGTTAGGACTCCTAATATCATACTCATCCCATACTTGAAGCATACCTTTGGTATGTTATGAAGGAGAGGTTGTAGTATGTTAGGGATTTTCAGGCGTCTGCATGTGAAATCAGAATTATTTCAGCATACCTCCTGATCATCAAATACTGTACAACTCTCAGCTGCCTTCAGTAGCTCACTAATGTCATAGGCAGCCTTGTTCACTCATAGGCATGTGGAGGGAAGGGCATGGCAGCAGTAATGAAAAGACAATAGTCACTATTTGCATATAAATGCCCCCAGGTAGTCAGGGGTGCTTGGGTATTCTGTAAAAAACCTGAGCTGTGTGGATTATTGTAGTGCATCCTATACCATGCAGGTCATATTTGATTATTTATTTCCTATTTATGCACTAGTCCTACATTGCCCTATAAGGCTGCACACCTGGCAGTTTTTGTGTGACTTCTTTTTATCCATTTCCCATATATATATATATATATATATATATATATATATATATATATATATATATATATATATATATATATATATATA
>BLSH010093681.1:1068542-1085039 GCA_018402905.1 Glandirana rugosa
AATAGTTCGCTAGTTGAACCCATGTTGGTCGTACGGCCTAAAATGGACACTAATAGCAATCGTCGACGATATCGGTGATCGTTGTTAATGACAGAAGAGGACCGCCCCTACCGAAGGATGTAAATACCCTCAAATTAAAGCTGAAAGTCTGCAGTTAAAGCACATCTTGTTCGTTTCATTTCATATCCATTGTGGTGGTGTATAGAGCCAAAAATATTAGAATTGTGTTGATGTCCCAATATTTATGGACCTGACTGTAACTAAAGATGTGTGCAGCCCCCTTTATTGATCTGATTTCACAAACTTGTCTTCAAGTTCCATCAGTGATTTTCCCACATGCATAGCTAAAACGCATTGCTAACTTACTAGCTGCCCCAAGGTCTGCCATACGCGGAGCAAATTTATTTCCTGCCACCAGGGTTGCAGGAAAGAAATTTGCTTGATTCCCCCATTAACACAGACAGTGTTGATGCCGGAACCCTCCTGCCGGCCGATGTCTTCTCCCAGCGGGGGAAGCCATCCCCGCCAGGAGAAGACAGTAATTGTTGCTAGTGGCTATAGCAGCTGCTAACGATAATCACAGGTAAAATCCGGCATGCTGGTTGTACCCAAGTTGATCGCTTGATAAACTTGGTACGCTCAGCCAGCCCATACATAGTTCGAATCTTGGCCGGTCCCTGCTGAGTCAGCCGAGATTCGAACCATGTATGGCCTACCCAAGTGTGGTTACTGGCAGAACAACTGCTCCTGATGGGACTTGGGTTTAGGGTTGTGAAATGCAATTATAGTACATATGTAAATTGATACTGCAAAACGGGGCGGCACCTCTATTAAGGGCGCACGGGCGCCGCCCCCTCTATCCCCGACACTCCCTCTATGCTAAATGGATAGATTCATGCATAGTATGAATCTATTCATGGCCGCCTCGGCCACCCCTTATTCATGCGTCCGATCCCTTGCTGGACGCATTAATTATAGCGGCGGGGGGTTTCTTTGAAGCATAGGCTTGAAAATAGAATGGCGCAGAGCATTGGGCTCAGAAGCCCACTCACGTGTGTTACAAAAGCAAATGAATATTTGTGTATACCCCTATCTGGCGGATGCTGTATATACCCCTATCTGGCGAATGCTGTATATACCCCTATCTGGCGGATGCTGTATATACCCCTATCTGGCGGATGCTGTATATACCCCTATCTGGCGGATGCTGTATATACCCCATCTGGCGGATGCTGTATATACCCCTATCTGGCGGATGCTGTATATACCCCTATCTGGCGGATGCTGTATATACCCCTATCTGGCGGATGCTGTATATACCCCTATCCGGCAATGCTGGGCTGTATGCTCCTGACACAATGGGTGGAATCTATAAGGGGTGGGGCTTATGAGAAGTGTTGAGGGGTCAAAAAAGAAGGATGGGGTCTGAGGCCCCCCCCATCGTAAAATGGCCGCCGCTGCCGCAAAACAAACTGAAAAGTGCAGGTGGACTGATATCTGATTTAGCTTGTGTGTGGAGTGTTAACTGGGATGCATTTACCATTTACAAATGGATAAATGCAAATAAATAAATTATTTGGATTGTGTCAGGCAGTGCTTGACATTCATTCCTGCCGGCTCTCTTCAGAGATAAACTTTATAGACCTAGGTGATGTGCATGTTACAGCTGCTAAATCCAAAAGCTAGATGTCATTTGCAGTGTTAATATATATTTATAAAATGTTAAGAGGTCATGCTTTTTGTGTTATCACAGTAAAATGAATTGTAGGGAATACAAAGTGACACTGAATGACACATCGGGAAACCCTTCTTGATCACCAGCCTCAGATTTCCCCTATCTTTTGTGTGACAGATACATAGACATCGCTCATCTACTTTGTGAAGGCAAGGAGATTTTCTATAGAAACTGCCACAGAACACTATTCTTCAGACATTCTCAGGGCACATTTAAGTCCGAGGCTGCAAGTGGTGAAAGCATGCCTGTATATAGTAACCAGCTGTATACTGTGTAGTATGAGACAAACTGTAGACTTTACAATGTGGAACAATAATGAACTAAACTTTGATGTTCTGTGAACTTACATTTTAAAAGCATTGGTTGGTTGGACTGTAGGGGGATGCACCTATACCGAGCAATTTCATGAGTACTTGTAATTGTGAAAATGCACCCGATACCACAACCGGTGCTTTGTGGTACGATTTACATAAATACAAAATGAATGAGCGAAAATCGCACTGCAAAGAATCGCATGCGATTTGAAAAGGAATGCAGTGCAATTCCTGTCCCAATCACTGCTCGTGTGTGTGTGTGTGTGTGTGTGTGTGTGTGTGTGTGTGTGTGTGTGTGTGTGTGTGTGTGTAGAAAGGGAAACGCCATCTAGTGGGCAGCTTATTAAAAATGTTTTAACTCGCATTAAAGCGGAGTGCCACCCAAAAGGGGAAGCTCTGCTTGTTTGCCTCTACTTCCGGTTTACCCCGCCGTGGCGAGGTGCCCTGGAAGTTTGTCACCCCTCCTCCTTTCCCCACCACCGGGCCATTCACAGAGAGCTTTGTGCAGTAGAGAAGCGGCTGTCAAGCCGCAAGGCTTCACTGCCGGTTTACCTTACAAGAAATGGAGGCACCAACCAAGAGCAGATTGGAAAAATTGGCTGGGGTGCCGACATCGTGGGATCCCTAGACAGGTAAGTGTCCTAATATTAGAAGTCAGCAGCTACAATATTTGTAGCTGCTGCTGACTTTTAATTTTTTTGGGGGGCTTTAAGTACATATCTGGTCAAATGCAAAATCTGCATCTTGTCCCGGTCCCACCGATAATGGCAAATCACGGCCGCTGGAGGAGATGCAGAGGCAAGTTCACCCCCAAGCTGTCATAACTTCTGCCCTATACCCGCAGGGGTCCCAGAACGTCTCCTCCAGTGCATGTGATTTTCTATCATCTGCGGGACCGGGGCACTTTGCAGATTTTGCGTTTGACCAGATATGTACTTAAAGAGGAAGTAAACCCTGGTTCCTCTTTAACCGGTTTTAATTCCCTGCAAAGTAAAAGCATAATAGGGTAGTATGCGTCGCATACTAGACTTTTATGGGACGCTTCATTGCAAACAAAGCCCGTGCTGTCCCCTATGGAGGCCGCGTCCATCTTCACTCCTCTTCCATCCAGGGCCGAAGTCGTGTGACGTCACTCCCGCCAGTCACGGCACTCGCTAAGTGAAGAAATGGCACTGCGCATGCCCCAATGACGTTTGCGCAAGCGAATACAGTGAATATCTTCTAAATTGTGCAAGTTTAGGAGATATTCTCGGTACCTACAGGTATGCCTTATTATAGGCTTACCTGTAGGTAAGTGGTTGTAAAGGGTTTACAACCACTTTTAATGTGAGTTATAATATTTTAATAAACTGCCCACTAGATGGCACTTCCCTTTCTATACACACACCTAGAGCTGCACAGTTAATCGTTAAAAAATTGCAATCTCGATTCAACCCCCCTTACGATCTTAAAGCTGAGTTCCACCCATTTAAAAGTCAGCAGCTACAAAAAGTGTAGCTGCTGACTTTTAATAATCAGATACTCACCTGTCCCACGGTTCAGCGATGTGGCTTCACAATGCCTCGCTCCTCTCCCCCTCCCTGATGCTGGCATTGCAAGTGTGGGCATCGGGCGCGTACTCCGCATGTGCGAGCCGCGCTGCGCGTTGTGAATGGCCGGGCAATCTTCGGGGACACGTGACGTTTCCCAAAAGATTGCAGGGAGGAAGGGGGGAGAGGTGAACTTTTCTCCTACCTTCACTGACAGACGCAGCCCTTCATTGACAAGTTGGGTTTATGCACATCCTACTAGGAGTAGACTAGGCAAATAGAAAAAAGCAAGCTGACCCCTCCCAGGGGGCCGTCCTCACTCCAGCATATAACCCCCCCAGCTCTGCATAGCATATCAGTTTTAGTATGCCTAGTGCAAGGAGTTAGACCTGGTTCCCTGCTGGGACCTGCGGTTCCCCAATTTTTTTCTTCTTTTGGCTTCTCAAGCTATTTGATGAAGACTGCTATCAAGTAGCCGGCTGGGGCATAGAGGATATCTCGAATCCTGGAATTTCCCCAGCACGGCCGACCGATGCAAGCTACCCTTAGCCTTGGCGGCGTCCGCCGCATCGTACCGGTTCCTTGCGGGAGGCTAGTGGGTGACCCCCACTCGCGTCCAGTGATCGGGCTGTGCTCGCGTCCAGGGGCACTTGGCCTGCAGCATCCCTCCCCGCCTGATGGGAGGAAGGTCTGCTACGCACTACGCCCGTCGGATTTGTGAGTGACTCCCCTCTCTTCCCCCCCCCCCCCAGGGGTGCGGAGGGGGAGCGGGGGCTGGGCGATTCGTGGACTGGGTCGGCCGGTGGAGGGATCAGGGATACAGGTTCAACCCCCCCCCGCGCAAAAACCGCCATGTGGCGGATCGCCACCATTTTGCCGTAGCCGCGGCCATTTTGTGGGCTATTTTGGCCTCTAGTGGTGGAGCGGCAGCCATTTTGTCGTAGTCGCGGCCTGTGTGGACAGGCTTTGGCCTCTTGTGACCGCTCAGCGGCCATGTTTGATGTGCCTGTGAAGAAACCGTGCTGCTGGCGCTGTTTCTTCCTCTTTTCCTCTGGGACAGCGTGGAAGGCACAGTGGCGGTGAAGGCTCCTGACAGGCGGGCAAGCACTCCTACTGGGACGCAGCACTTGAAGGGCATTTGTTACACAACAAGTATAGCTGGCTCTCCCCGGGGTGTTGGTAGCGGTAGGTGCAGTCCTCCTGGGTATTCTCCCGGTTGCTCTGTGGAGCAGTGGTGGGGCTGCATTGTGGGGGTGTTAGGGCCTATTGGCCTAGCAGTGTTCCAGTGCCGCAATGGCGGCTGAACCTGCGAGTTCTCCTCCGGAGGAGCCTGTGGAAGCGCAACCTGCGCTGGGCCCTCTGGTTCCCCTGGATCAGTTAAAGTCCATATTGGGGGAGTTTTTCCCCCGGAAGGTGCCGAGCCATGCTAAGGGGGTGCCTAAAAAGCGTCCACACCCCCCCCCCTCCTTCAGGGGAGGATTCTGAACCGGAAGGGGCCTCAGTGGTCACAGGGACCCCCGTGGAGCTCTCAGATGGTGAACTGGAGCCCTGGGATGGTGAGGAAGACCAGGGGGCCTCGGTAGCGCCCGAGAGGGCGCTGGTGGCCTCCCTGATCACTGATATCCGTGGTTCTTTGCGGCTGGACCAGGCCAGGGAGTCGCAGGAGACGGCCTACGTTTGTGGGTCTTTTAGGCCATCTCGGTCCCCTAGGGCATATCCCTATGATCAATTTTTTGACCAGCTGGTCTAGAAGGAATGGCAGCGTCCGCAGAATTCCTTTTCATTGCCCAAACGTTTCGCGGTGCGCTATCCTTTTGAGGACAGTTTTGTGCAGAAGTGGGCATCCCCCGCAGTGGACCCTCCGGTGGCTCGCCTGAATAAGTCAACAACCATCCCCTTGGAGGGGTCTCCCTCTTTTAAGGATCCGGCCGATAGGCGGATGGAGGCATTATCCAAGGCACTGTTCTTGGTGGCGGGGTCAGCCATGAGACCAACTCTGGCGTCGGCCATGGTGGCGCAATCTCTTAAGGAGTGTGCGACTGAATTGCACAATGACTTGAGCTGCGGGTGTTCGGCTGAGGCTTCACAGCGGACGGACCACTATTACAGGGTCTCCGGTATCTGTGTGACGCAGCTTTGGACCTGCTTCCCATGCTGTCTAAGATGTCTGTTTTTGCAGTCATTATCAAACGGGTGCTGTGGTTACGCTGTTGGTCGGGTGACCATGTGTCTAAAAAGGGCCTCACGGATCTTCCCTTTCAGGGTAGTCGGCTCTTTGGGGCACAATTTGATGAAATCTTTAAGGATTTCACCGGGGGGGGGGGGGGGGAGTACCTTTCTCCCGAAGCCCAGGCGGGGGGAATTCCGCCGTAAGCAGGGGCCTGCTGCTTCGGGTCAAAATCGTTTTTTTCGTACTCCCGGTGCAGCGTACAAGGGCTCAAGGCCCAGCAAGTCTGCCTCGGGGTAAGTGTCCCTGGTAGCGCAAGAGCAAAAAGACAGAGGAATAGTCCTCTTCCGCATGATGGGTTGCCTCCACCCGACTCTCGGGTGGGGGGGGGGCGACTTTTGGGGTTCGCAGACAGGTGGACTGCCCACATTTCCGACCGGTGGGGGCAGGAAGTGGTGTCCTCCGGATACAGGATAGAGTTCAGCACTCTACCCCCAGACAGGTTCTTCCCATCGAACTTCAGACTCCCTCAGGGGCGTCGAGAGGCTCTCCTAGGGGCTGTTCAGACGCTCTCCGAACAAGGGGTGATTGTGTCGGTACCTCCACTGGAAAGGTTCCGCGGCTTATATTCAAACCTCTTTGTGGTGCCCAAAAAGGGTGGGGTCAGGCCAGTTCTGGACGTAAAAGCGCTAAACCACTTTGTGAAGGCGCGAAAATTCAGGATGGAATCTGTCCGATTGGTCGTGGCCGCCCTGCACCAAGGGGACTTCATGGCGTCTCTGGATATCAGGGACGCGTATCTCCATGTTCCCATTTGTCTCCGGCACCAGTGCTTCCTGCGCTTTGCGGTAGGGGAGATTTGTGGCACTTCCCTTCGGTCTGGCCTGGGCTCCTCTGGTATTCACCAAGTTGGTGTCGTCTCCGGTGCTGGCGCTCTTGAGGCAGAGAGGCATTGCGGTGGTAGCATACCTCGACGACTTACTCTTGCGAGCGGAGTCAGCCCTGGAGGAGAATGTGGCTATCAACATGGCCTTGTTGAGAGACTTCGGCTGGCTGATCAACCTGCAGAAGTCGACGTTGGCCCTGTCCTGTCGACTGGAATATCTGGGTCTGATTCTGGACACAGAGCAGGTGAAGGTGTTCTTACCTCCGGCCAAGTTGCTGACACTGCAAGCAGCGGTGCAAACCCTGCTGTCACGCCAGTGGTCCTCCTTACGGTTCTGTATGCGGGTGTTGGGGCTCATGGTCTCGGCCTTCGAGGCGATACCTTACGCTCAGAGTCACACTCGGCTCCTACAGCGAGCGATTCTGTCACGGTGGGACAAGTCTCCATTTGTCCCTGGACCAGCTGATCAGATTGGATCATCAGACCAGAGGATCGTTGACCTGGTGGCTTCGGGCCCCGGCTCTAACATTGGGAAAGTCGTTTCTTCCCCTGAACTGGTCGATAGTCACGACGGACGCCAGCCTATCAGGCTGGGGGGGTCCTGGGGCAGTTGTCTGCTCAGGGCCGTTGGTTGGCGCAGGAATCCCGCCTTCCGATAAATGTGCTGGAGCTGAGGGCAATCAGGCTCTGCCTCTCCCACTGGACGGTAAGGCTGCGCGACCTTCCGGTTCGGGTTCAGTCGGACAAAGCCACAGCTGTGGCGTACGTGAACCATCAGGACGGAACGAGGAGCGCGGCAGCAGCTGCGGAAGCGGCTCGCGTTCTGAGATGGGCAGAAATTCTCGTGCCGGCAATCTCCGCCATTTACATTCCGGGCGTAGAAAATTGGCAGGCAGACTTTTCAAAGCCCTTTAGCGTCACATTCGTTGATACATACATTTGTACAGGGTGTACGCCATGTGGCTCCTCAGGTACGGTCGCCTTTGGCGTCGTGGGATTTGAATTTGGTACTTTCTGTACTGCAGAGACTGCCATATGAGAAAATCAGGGATATTCCCTTACAATTGCTGTCACAAAAGGTGGCTTTCTTGGTGGCCATTACATCCGCTAGGCGGGTGTCTGAGTTGGCGGCGTTGTCATGTAGGTCTCCCTACTTGGTCCTTCATAAGGATAAGGCGGTCCTGCGACCTTCACCTTCGTTCCTACCGAAGGTGGTTTCCTCTTTTCACATTAATGAGGATATTGTTCTTCCTTCCTTATGTCCGCACCCGTCGCATCCCAAGGAGATTGAGTTGCATTCTCTGGATGTCATGAGGGCTTTGCGGGTGTATTTGGCGGCTACAGCTTCTTTTCGGAAGTCTGATGCGTTGTTTGTACTGACAGAAGGACCGCGCAAAGGGTTGGCGGCCTCGTCGGCTACTGTCTCCCGTTGGATCAGACAGACCGTGACCCATGCGTATACTGTTCGGGGCAAAGTTCCCCCTTTTCCAGTCACGGCTCATTCCACCAGTGCAGTTAGCTATTCCTGGGCTTTCAGACACCAGGCTTCGGTGTCTCAGGTGTGCAAGGCGGCTACTTGGGCCTCGGTGCACACTTTTGTTAAGTTTTACAAAGTTGATGTGTCAGCATCCCCGGATGCTGCTTTTGGCCGTAAAGTGTTAGACGGCGGTGTAGGCGTGGCTGGCGCCTCCTAAGAGGATTCTGTTGGGTACAGTTGTTGTTGTTTACCCACCCCTCTTGAATGACACTGCTTTCGGACATCCCCACTTGTCAATGAAGGGCTGCGTCTGTCAGTGAACGTAGGAGAAAATAGGATTTTATTAAGAACTTACCGTAAAATCCTTTTCTCTGAGTTCACTGACAGACGCAGCACCCACCCCTCTGTGTTGCGTTTGTACAGCTTGTTACGAACTGATATGCTATGCTGAGCTGGGGGTTATATGCTGGAGTGAAGATGGCCCCCTGGGAGGGGTCAGCTTGCTTTTTTCTATTTGCCTAGTAGGGTGTGCATAAACCCCACTTGTCAATGAAGGGCTGCGTCTGTCAGTGAACTCAGAGAAAAGGTTTTTACGGTAAGTTCTTAATAAAATCCTATTTTTGCTAGAAAATTACTTAGAACCCCCAAACATTTATTTATTTATATATATATATATATATATATATATATATATAATATATTCTATATAAAATTTAGCAGAGACCATAGAGAATAATATGGCGGTTGTTGCAATATTTTTTGTCACACTGCGCAGCCGCATCGGTCTTTCAACCGCAATTTTTTTGGGAAAAAATGCACTTCAATTAATTAAAAAAAAATCAAAACCGTAAAGTTAGCCCAATTTTTTGTATAATGTGAAAGATGTTATGCCGTGAGAATTGTGATCTTTATTCTAAGCAAAAAAATTGTGATTCTCATTTTAGCCAGAATTGTGCAGCTCTACACACACCTACACACAAGAGTGGTGAGGGAAATTGCATGCGATTCAGACAGGAATCACATTCCTGTTCAAATTGCATGAGATTCTTTGCAGTGCGATTTGCGCCCATTTATTTTGTGTTGATTCAAATCTCATCGCAAAGTATCGGTACTCGGTATCGACAACTACTTGACCGAAAGTATCGGTACTCGTACTCCGCTGATAAAAAACTGGTATCGCTGCAACCCTGTTGGACTGTCATAATTTGATTTGAGCTTGAATTTTTTTTAAGGTTGCATATTCATATCTGAATTGAGATAAATGAAGTACTGTGAATCAATACAAACATCCTGCATGTGTACTTAATCCCTTGGACAAAGTTGGAAGGACAAAACGTGTCGGGGTGTGGCTGTATGTTAACCGGAAGTGACATATTGTCTGCAGCGGAAGTGATGAGTGGAGAGTGGGTGAGATGCTGTTGCGGCCGGTTTTGGCAAAACTAGCGTCCTTTACATTTCTTATGTTGATGGGCATTGTGCTTGATTTTATTTCTGAGGTAGCATTTTTTGATAAAGTGGGTGTTTTTACGGAATGACACTGTTCAAGCCTTTTTTCTTATACCCCGTGTGATTGAGGTGGATAGTTGAAGAAGGGTTGAACTCCATGCAGGTTGTTTATAGGAATTTTATATTGATGTGTATACATGATTCACAACGCTACATTTGTCTCATAATTCAGAGATTTAGTTACACTTTTATGTTCTTGTGGCAGCTGTGATATTTTATCTTAGTCTGTATACATACATACATTTGATCACATTGTTAGAGCACGGAGTGATTGTGTTGGAATTTTTTGCATATTCATATACCTGTCTTTTTAAATATTTCAGGAAATAAAACAAGATTGGGTCATTATGGGGGATATAGAAGGAACATATCGCGTGTTGCAGACTCCAGGTGCCCGCCTGGGTGCAGAACGAAGCACTGGCATTAGTACACTGGAACCAGGACAGAACCTCAACACCGCTCTATCATCCTCTCCTTCCAAGAACAACAATCAAAATCTTTGTTCATCTGTATTGCTGCTGGATGGCACAGAACTACCGGTGGAAATTGGGGTATGTAATGGAATGTTCCTAAAGTGTATCTATGGTCGCAATTTAAAATATTCATTTCCACGTTGTATTTCAATTATTTCTAGCCTACTTTTCTTAACCTGAACAATCCTGAAGTTTGTAAACTTACTTTTTGAAGATCCCCACCCCCCACATTTACTTACCTTGAATTCTGTGACATTTATTTACTGTGCCCTCTCAGTAGGCACTTCTGTGTCAGACTTTGTAGAGCCTGACTTCTGAAAGGAGTTTCGGGAATCACAGCTTGCAGGCAACAAGGTACCATGGGATATGTAGTCTTACAAATTGGAAGTAAAGGCGCAGACATGCTCATAACATGAAAGGAGATTTTTTTTTTTTTCAAACATTGTTACTAAAATCAATTTTTTTTTTATTATTAAAGTAAATGTGTTCTACTTACCTGCTCTTTGCAATGGTATTGCTCAGAGCGGTCCCGATCCTCCTCTTCTGGGGTCCTCGGCGGCTATCTTGGGTCCTCCTCTTCTTCGGCTTTACTATCATAGCAAGCCACTGGCTATGGGGAGAGGTAGTCTCCGCGCTCCCTAGCTGTGTGTCTATGGAGCTCCATAGACTTACACAGCGGGACTTAGGCCCGCCCCCCATATCCTCTGATAGCAGCAAGAGCCAATGGCTCCTGCTCGAATGCAGTCTAAATCAGAAGTAAGGGGAGAAAAGATGCAGCCGTGCACAGCGCTGATCTCTTCTTCCCTCTCTTCCCCTTCACACCTGGAAGTGGGGCTCAGGGACACTGAAACCGTTTTTTACCTTAATGCAAACAATGCATTAAGGTAAAAAACTATTTTAGGTTTAGTAACACTTTGTGACTGTGTAACATACATACGGTATGCAACGCCCAGAAAGTGGGCTTTAATTCTGGGCTTAGCATATACGTATTCCTGTGTTTGTGCTGGAAGCACACTCCCAGCACTTATCCCAACCTGACGGTGAAAGCCCCACGTCTCCTACCAACGATGGGGACCCAGGGAAATCAAGTCCTGATCAAATGATCCCTTTGATTGGATATGACCATGATCATTCACGTTATAGCCCATCCCTGTGTTTCTCCTTTTGTAAAGAGGAGAGACAAAAGACTAATCTAGAGATTGTGATCACAATCATCAGGAGTCTGAGAATTTACATTTTAGGCCTTTGGTGGTGAGTCATGGTAATGGCATAAAAATATACAGCTAAAATTAAAAAAATGTTGTTTTTTACTTTTTTGGGCCAGTTTTTCTTTCATAATAAAACAAAATCAGGAGATATCCATTACCATTAACCCCAAATGAAAGCCCTATCTGTCTTTGCAAAAAAAGGTATAATCCACCTGGATGTACTAAGCTTTTATTAACACATGTTAAAGCTACAAAGATTGGTTTGGTTTTGGGTTTTTGGGCTGATTCACATCCGGAACGCGGTGTGGGAAAGGTGCGTTCCGTGCATGTTTCCTGCACCGTGCTCAAAACGCACTGCCTTTGCAAACTGCTTCCAGGCACACAGTAACTATTTGGTGTGGCACGCTTTTCAAAAGTAGTGCATGCACAACTTTTTGTGCGGTCCAGTGCGATATGCAGCTCATTCACATGAATGGGCTGCCAAATCATGCTGCAGGGGAATGTACAGGAACAGAGACTACGTTCCTGTGCAGTTCTGATGTGAACCAACCCTTAAGGTTTGTTTTGACCTTGGTGGTGAAGGGGTTAAATTGCATTGTCAAAAATTGTTACGTATATTTTATCACATTCCTATAGTTTTGATTTTATTTTATGTTCTGTAGTAAGCAATATCAGTCCCCAGAATTAATAGAAAGCCTTTGGGTTCAGTTGTTGAATCATCATCATCATCATCCTGTGCTGAGATAAATGCAAAGTCCACCAATCCTTAGAGACTTCAAAGTCTATTGTCACTCAGTCACTCCCTGGAAGACTTGAACTGTGATCAGATGATAAGCAAGGTATAATATAACTGTATGTTATTATACTTTGAAACCTAGTTTTTAGTGCATCAATACACATTTATAAATGTGTTCGCATTAATGGTTACGTTCACCTTTAAGAAAAAATAATAAATGCACTTATTTTTGCAGGAAAAAATGTGCATTTATTTTTTTTTTTTCTGAAGAGCCCACAAAACATTGCGCCCATGATAAGTAGAATGCGGGTGTAATGCAATGCTCTTGCAGACACTACCTTCAGCTTTCCTGTCTGTACCTCCATACAGACAGACTGTTACAACCACAAGTGCCCTTACAGTTCACTGAGAACTACAAGCCATCTGCCACAGTGGAAGATGGTACTTGTAGTTCATTCACAGATCGCTGTGAATGAATGATGCAGCTGCGTAGGCGGAGCCCTGCACAATCGCTCTGTTTTTGAAAAGTGATAGTGGGTGTGGGGAGAGGTTCCAAAAGGTGAACTTATCCTTCAAGCCAGTAACTCAAAACTTTAGAAAAGGTTACAGGTCCCTTTTTTAAAACATGTAAGTGTTTAAAATACCAATTCTTTGGAGAAAGTTGGTAATTATGTAATGGCACACGTTTTTAAAGAAAAGGTTTCACTCTCCAAAAAGCTGTCTTTACCACCAGGATGATTCATTTGGTGGAGTGGATTCAGATTTAGCACGGTCAACAGTGCATCCCCCTCCCCCACTGCTGTGCCACCATTCTACTCAGTACAAATGTGTAATGAGCGCTATTTGACAGCGCTCCTCTCTGCCGGCAGGTGTCATTCATCACGGGAGGGGTCAGCATGGATCACAACACAATGATCGGATAGACATCTTAAGCTGGCAATACATGGATTGAAATTGATCCTGTTCAGCAGGGACCTGTCAAATTTTGATCCCTGTATGGGCAGCCTGGTTGTACACAAGTTGACCCATTGATCAACTTGTTAACAACCAGCCTGTCAGGGTTTTCTTTAGGGATGCACCGAAATTTCGGCTGCCGAAAATCATCATAATTTTCGGCCAAAAACAGTGTTTTGGGTTTTGGCCAAACAAAAAAATGACCCAATACTGAAAGGGGGTGGGTTCCACCCCAGGTACCGTCCATTGCGAGGGTATGTGTGCATCGAATACCCCGCAATGGATGTGGGAGATGAGAAGATTTACATTGCACAGAGCGTGCTGCTTGTACAAGCCGCTCTGTGCATGAATCTGTCATGTAATTACACTGAATGGAGAGAGAGAGAGAGGGCTGTCATATCTTGGGACCAAAATTTCCATTCGGTGCACCACTAGTTTTCTTGAATGATTGTGCATTATGTATGGCCAGTTTTAGTGATACTGAAAGCACCAGGGGACACTTGGCACACACTGCAAAGTAAAGTGAGAATCTGAGAGAGAGAGCGGTGGTTTCATTGCTCTGCTGCACCTCCTCCATATTATTGGCTATTTAATTGGGCTTCAGTTTTGGGTGGAACTACAACCAGCAGAAAAACGTAGCATGGGACTATATGGCTAATGGCTATATGCACTTGTATCCTCGTGGGATTCCACAAGAATTTACAAGTTGTGGTGAAACTTCTATAATATACTGGCTTTATTTTGCAGTCAATGTAGCGTGAATGTAGATGTCCCAATGCTTTCTTTAGTAATATATACAGGGTTGAATTTCTGTAAACTTTTGCATGTGGTATTGCTGATGTGTAGCTAGTTGCATGCCACATGAGTGTTAGCGACTGCTGCGTGTGAGGCTGTTACGAGAGACACAGCCAGGATTCCCCTTGTAATCTGGTCCTGGATTTTACGTAATGCCACAGAACAGCTGTTGTCCTCAGGGCAGGTTTGTCTTGAATGGGCAACAGATGGACACAGGATAAGCTGTTCTAACAAGCTTTGCTCTTTTTACCTCTCTGTGTGTACAAATTCTTCTTTCATAGTAGTAGTAATACTGCTTTTAAAGACCTGACTCCATTTTCACACATGGCACCCTTCTAGGACATCTCTTTCAGTAGCAAAGAATAAAAATATATATAGCTATACCTGTGAATTGGGTACATTTTGAAGGTAAGTAATAACTCAAAATATATGCTCACTAATAATATACTATACTTCCTCTTTTAAGCAGTGATGCAAAGCATGGGGGAGTATTCTGCACATGTTTTATTTGCTGTGGTGTGCTCCACTCTTGGTAGCTGACATCTTGAGTTTCCCATCCCTCAAAAGTACATATAAAATATCTAACAACCCAAACCCACTATTTGGTTTCTTGCCAGAGGATTTTTGTATGTCGTAAAAACTGTATTTATGCATATCTGAGCAAGGCTAGCCATACACGCTTTGATGGGGGAATCTCAACTTCCAGCTATTGTAATCAGACAGTCATTCAACCCACAGCAGGATTTGGATAGAATTTGAGCTGTGCATGGCTAGCTTTAAGGCTGACGATGAAGAATAAAGAATAATGAGCCTTGTTTGTTTTGAACCTATGTTCATAATTATGATCGATTTTAACTATTAAAATAGGTAGTAAAAATAGAACATAGTAAATTATTTGTGTGTTTGTACAGAAGAGCATTGCAGCTGTGGAAAAGGAAAATATCGTAAGATCCCTGTTTCTGCTCAGCGGTATTTAAAAAAAAAAAAAGTCTCAGAAGGATCTAGATAGATTGGAACCAAGATGACTTGCTTATGAGAAAAAGTTGTAATATAAATTTTGGAGGTATGACTACCTGTATACACTAGCGGGGAGGTTAACATGCAGACACAATCTGACAAGCTTCAGGACAATAAACCCTGCTGAACACTGAAACATGCAACGGGGGCTCAGCTGACCTATCAAGTTTATTTCAGTGCAATGAGGAAGGGGGAGATCTGTGGTGTGGTGACACAGCTTATTTTTGCTGAGTGTGGCCAATTGTTGAACCATTTCACAGGAACTGCAGGTTTCATTTCATTTTAAAGTGATTGTAAAGGTAATTTAAAAAAAAAAATAAATAAACCTGGAATACTTACCGGCTCTCTACAATGTTTTTCCCAGTGCAGCCCTGATCTTCTGCTTCTGGAGTCCCCCACGTTTGCTCTGGGCCCATCCTTACTGCTGAGTGCCCCATACCAAGCTACTTGCTATGAGGCACTCATGCAGACTCACTCCCAAGCTGTGCTCTGTGTGCCCATTGACACCTACAGTGAGACTCTGACCCGCTTCCTTTTTACTGGCAGTGATTGAGAGCAGCTGGAGCCAATGGCTCCCGCTACTGCCTCTGAGCCAGTGAGGAGTCAGAGAGCGAGAGCAGCAATGCTGCATTCATGCACAGCACTGGATTGACATCTGGCTCAGGTAAGTATAAGGGGGGCTGGAAGTTTTTTTTTTTTATCTTACTGCACAGAATACTTTGAGGTAAAAAAGCTTCGGTCTTTAGAACCACTTTAAATATTTTGCTTAGGGCAAGCTGGCCCAAACAAACTATTTCCGTTACTAATACATGCACCTGCTGTTAGTGCTATATAAACTGTGGTCCGGCAGCGGTTAAAGGACATCCTGTTCTGTTCCTGGAACAAAATCGAGTTGGGCTGAGTGCTGCTCAGCTGTTCATAGGAAGCTTTGCGATTTTTATGAATAAACACAAGGCTTCCTCTGACTGGTCGATTTTGTGATTGTGGCATCATATGTGCTTACCTCTATACCTCAGCCAAACAGAGAGAACCTTGAATTCATAAAATGTAAAGCTTCCTGGGATTGGATGAGCAAAACTCACCCCTACTCGATTTTCTTATAGCCTAGGCCACAGGTGTCAAACTGGCGGCCCTCCAGCTGTTGCAGAACTACAAGTTCCAAGCGGCATTTGAAGGCTGGCAGTTACAAGTTTGACTCCCACAGACAGAGGCATGATGGAACTTGTAGTTCCGCAACAGCTGGAGGGCCGCCAGTTTGACACCCCTGGCCTAGGCCATCTTTAAGTAGAGCAACAATTCTTTTTTTCAGATCCTCAGAGAGTTCTTTGCCATGAGGTGCCATGTTGAACTTCCAGTGACCAGTATGAGAGAGTGAGAGAAATAACACCAAATTTAACACACCCGCTCCCCATTCATACCTGAGACCTTGACACTGGAGAGGGAAAATGGCTAATTGGGCCCAATTTGGACATTTTTACTTAGGGGTGTACTCACTTTTGTCGCCAACAGTTTAAACATTAATGACGGTATTTTGAGGGGACAGCAAAATTACACTGTTATACAAGCTGTACACTCACTACTTTTACAAAAACTGAGGGGTGCACTCACTTTTGTGAGATACTTCATATGGTGTGGACCACTATTGAAGTGCTATATATATATATATATATATATATATATATATATATATATATATATAT
>BLSH010093681.1:1092414-1107905 GCA_018402905.1 Glandirana rugosa
AGTTAGCTGATTTTTTTTTTTTAAGCAACAAACGTGCTTATACTTACCTGCTCTGTGTAATTGTTTTGCAATAGCAAGGTAAAAAAACCTTCTGCCTTTAGAACCACTCACTTCCTGCCCAGGGCTACATGTCCCATGAGGCATTGCTCCTCACACATTCACAAGTTCTCAGGCATTTACTGACATGTATGGCTGGTGTACTGAGCTGCACTGTGTATACTGACATGCATGGACGGTGTACTGAGCTATATGTGTGATGCACTGTATTTCCTGATATGTAAGCAAATAATGCTTTCTGTATGCAGGCCAACTAATCGGCTGGCTGATTAATCGATTATGAAAATAGTAATCGATTAGTCGATTGATCGATTGGTTGTCGATTAATCGATTAGTTGTTTTAGCTCTAACAGCAAGTTATTTCTCACACACAGCATATGCATACTTCCAATTACACCCCAAAATACATTCTGCTACTCGCCTCGAGTATGGCAATACCACGTGTGAGACTTTTTCACAGCCTGGCCACATAGAGAGGTCCAACATGCAGGGAGCACCGTCATGCATTCTAGGAGCAGAATTTTCACATCTAATTTCCTAACGACCTATTACACTTTTGAAGGCCCTGGAGCACCAGGACAATGGAATTACCCACAAAATTACCCCATTTTGGAAAGCAAATACCCCAATGTATAATCTATGAGGCATTATGAGTCTTTTGAATGGTTCATTTTTTTCCACAACTCTTCGAAAAACGTGGAAAGTAAATGAAAACGCTTTTATTTTTACACAAAGTGGTCCATTTATAAGATATTTCTAACACATAGCATGTACATAGCAAAATTAACCCCCAAAATATATTCTGCTACTCGTCCCGAGTATGGCGATACCATGTGTGAGACTTTTTCACACCCTGGCCACATACAGAGGCCGAACATGCAGGGAGCATCATCAGGTGTTCCAAGAGCATAAATTACATATAAAATTTCATTCATACCTATCACACTTTTGAAGGCCCTGGAGCACCAGGACAGTGGAATGACCCCATTTTGGAAAGCAAACACCTGAGGTATATTCTATGAGGCATGGGCTGCAGATAGGTACTCGGGTAATCTGATGGACTGGTAAAAGGTACTTGGGTACTCTGATGGGCTGCAGATAGGTACTCTGTTACTTAGATGGATTGGTGACAGGTACTCGGGTAATCTGAAGGGCAGGTGACAGGTACTCAGGTACTCAGTTGGGCAGGTGACAGGTACTCTGGTACGCTGATGGACTGGTAAAAGGTACTCTGGTACGCTGATGGTCTGGTGACAGGTACTCGGGTAATCTAATGGGGCAGGTGACAGGTACTCGGGTACTTTGCTGGGCTGGTGAAAGGTACTTGGGTACTCAGATGGGCTGGTGACAGGTACTCTGGTACACTGATGGGCTAGTGACAGGTACTTGGGTACTCTAATGGGCAGGTGACAGGTACTCGGGTACTTTGCTGGGCTGGTGACAGGTACTTGGGTACTTAGATGGGCTGGTGACAGGTACTCTGGTACGCTGAATGGCAGGTACTCTGATGGGCTGTGACAGGTACTTTGATGGGGTGGTGACAGGTCCTCTTTATTAGGGGGGGTGATCAGTGTGCTTGGTGTACACAGTAGGCGGTAACGAGCTGTTACCGCAATCTCCCTCTCACACACGATCGGTGTGTGACAGGGAGAACCGTGGTAACAGCTCGTTACCGCGGTTTGTTTACATCACATGACCGGCTGTGATTGACACAGCCAATCACTTGGTAAAGAGCCAATTCTATTGGCTGTTCACACTGATCGGAGCTGGGCTTTGTCCAAGGGACAAGCCTCAGCCCTGATCGCTGCGTGCCCCCGGGGACGCACACGAGCGGCTTGCACGTGGAGGTCGGTAGTGAATGGCTGTGATTGGACACAGCCGGTCACGTGGTAAAGAGCCAATTTTATTATGGCTCTTTACCCCGATCGAGGGGGGCTGTGTCCCGAGGGACATGATTGATCCGCGATGGCCGCGCTGCGAATCGACAGAGGTTTCCTGTCTACGTCATTTTACAATGACTCGGTAGGGAACTGGTTAAAGGGACCTGAGGAGTGTCTGATTCCTGAAATCTACCACTTGCTGTGGTTGCTCCTTGCAACACCTGTTTCATTACAGGGTCATCCTCTGAGCATGACTGTTTATGTGATCTAGAGTAACTCAGTTATGTTCTATGTCATCTTCTGTTTTATAAATGGTAAGGGTGGGTTCACACTGGTATGACATACGCTCCGATTTTGGGAGCACATGTCGCATGACGTGTAAATCAGTGATTCCCGATGAGAGCCGTCTTAACTGGTCCGACACAAGTCAGTGCGACTATGAAAACGGTTCCTGCACTACGTTGGTCTGATTTTGGTCCTACTTCAGCCCATTCAACATCATTAAAGTCAGATCCTTGTCCTAACCATCCAACTTGTGACATCCGACATGGTGATTACAGCAGCAGTAAAAGGAATTGATGTCACACTGGGATTGATTTGATTGGTCAGAGGACAACATTCAAGTCGGATGGAAGTAGGACCGATGTTGCAGGGCAAAGTAGGATGACAATCGTACATCAGTCGTGTCGTACCAGTGTTAGCCTGGCCTAAGGAATGATGTAGTGCAGGAGGGATGGACAGGATAGGGCTGAGTATGGCAATAAATTACTCACCTGTGCATCATTTGGAAGCCTAATGTAGGATCTCTCATGTTCTGTACGGGTATTACTATGGTTAAATAAGCATTATGTAATCAAATTTACTTTTATGATCGGTTTATTGGCCATTCAATTCATACATGCATGCATATGGAACTGATGCTTAGTTCTTCATTGTATGCATCAACATGGAGACCGTGGGTTTTGTTGAATACGATGCTGGCTTGAAATTCAATTCTAACCTTCCACTATGGTCTTAGATTGTATGAGAATAAGGGTGGGGGGGGGGTTGATGTACAAGATATATAGATATATAAACTAATGTGTTTTGTTGTGTTTGGTTATTTAAAGCCCATCTCCACCTTCTTTCTTAAAAACAAAAAAATAAAAATAAAAAAAAGCTGTAGCAATGTCCTCCAATGTTAAAGGGTAACTCCACTTTTGTGGGGGGGATTCTCAAATAAAAAAATATGGCGTATACATTTGCGACTCAAGTCATATTGTAATTAAATGTTATTAAAAATGACCTTTCCTTTTCAATCTGCAGCTCTGTAATCTTCTGTAAAATGCAATATGGCTACCTGGAGGCATTCTGTACACGCCCTGCAGAAATGTAATTTTCCTGCTTGTATGATTATTATTTATACAGGATTTATATAGCGCCAACAGATTGCGCAGCGCTTTACAATATGAGGGCAGACAGTACAATTTCAATACAGGAGGGATCAGATTGGCTTACCGATTTTCCTAAAATTCTGCATGAAGAAGTCAGATTTTTGTCATCTGCTGCAACAAAAATGTAATTTTTCGTGTGATACTCTCAAAGGGAAATCATGTTTAAAGCTGGCCATACATTATACAATTTTCTTGTACAACTTTCCTTTAGATTTTCCCTCAACTATGTAGTACAAGGGCCTGCCTGGTTGCATACAAGTTGAAAGTGTTTAAGTTGGACCTCAAATTATATGGTTTTGGTTAATCTAAAGGAAAAATGTACAGGATTATTGTATAATGTGTGACCAGCCTAAAGGGATGCAGACCCAGCAGCTTTCATCAGAGCCCTGCAGGTGCAGCAGCTGATTGGTAATTATAAAATCACTCCCATACAGATTTACACAGCATGTGGACACAAACGGCTATTTCTTCTGAATAACAAAAAGTATGAATCTGCAGCCAAGTTTGTTAAACGACTTACAGTGTACATAGATCACCCAAAGGGTGAGGGTGGGGGGAAGCCATCCGGCAGGGAGAAGACCGTGATTATTGCTAGTGGAAATAGCAGCTGCTTGCGAAAATCGTAAGCAAATCTGGCTGGCTGGTTGTACCCAAGCTCATCGATCAACTTGGTACATTTAGCCTGCCCATTAATGGTTTGAATCAGTTCAGCAGGAACCACCCGAGATTCAAACTGTGGATGGCCAGTCATACTCTTTAAGATGGCCATACACTAATAGATTTCATTCATTTAGCGTGCAGGCTGAATAAAAGAAATCTAACAGATTCCTCCACCCACACAAACTGCATGAATAATTGAATCTTCCCTGCCAGGTTATTGTATTCTGACATCCAAAAATTTCATCCAAAAATCTATCCATGTTTGGTCAACTTTAGTTCTCTTCCAATTTGAATGATGCCCAGCATCATTCAACCCCCACTTCCTTTAGGCCCCTTTCACACTTGTGCGACTTGTCCTGCGACTTGGGACTGCAAAGTCGCATAAGTCGTACCCCATGATTTTCAATGAATACCCTTCAAATTGTGCCGACTTCAAAGTAGTCCCTGTACTAGTTTGGTCCAACTTTGATGTGACTTGAAGTCCATAGACCTCAGGATTACACAGGCATTGCTTCAAGTCGCATCAAAATCACAGCAAAAAATGCTTTAATACTGTGAAAAGGGCCTTAAGCCTCAGACACACCTTCTGAAGGTGCTTTATCTCATTTGATCACAATATAATGTTGCATAATGGCACTAATTATGATTATGATATTGATTATGGGATAGGGATTATGGGATACTGATTATGGGATAGTTTACAGTTTGTGTGGCTGGCTTTAAGTGTATTATTTTTATAACAAAACAGTATTACTGGTAAAGATGTTTCCTGTTAGTACTGGAATGCTGTCTGACATTTGATTAATGGATCAGTGATGTGCAGTGTTCAATGGACAGTCCAGTTTAAGCAGATTCTAATTGAGATGCAGGATGTCTTAGTGCACATAATGGGGTTAACACAGTGGAATTTCTCTGGCCTCACAGGCTGATTCTGTTATTTCCATTTGTAGGGGAATTCTCTGAATTCCAGAGAGAATTGTGTCCAGATGCTAAGACGGCTTCAGTTAATAGTCCAAAGCTTTAATTTTCTCTCAAGTCTGCATAGGTCCCTTTGGCTACAAAAGATCTAAAGGTGCCAGAAAAGTTATGACCTTCCTCTCAAGTTTCATTGGTTAGTTTGTCAGATTTATGGATACAGAATACTTTCTGTAAATAACTACGGCTAGCCGTTGTCTCTGCACTGTAAATATGCCAGAGTCCCATGCTCCCCAGAGCTTACACTCAGTTTGGAGCCAAGACCATAGATGACTGATTAATATAAACTGTTTTAGTAAACACATTAAAGTGACAGTAAACTCTGGATTATAAAAATGTATATTCTATTCGGGTATGTAATCTTAAAGTGTTTGTAAAGCCAAAAATAAAAAACATTGCATTGTTTCACTTGTCGCACTAAACAAATGTGATTTCCCATGTGTGCATTTCCCACTGCCAATGCTCCTCCTCCAAGTATACTGACCAAGGTAGCATGGCAGACAATCCAAGCTACCATGGTCAGGTTACGTCTTGTGTCATCACACTAAAGATACAGGTGCACTGCACAGGAGTACAGCGTGCCTGTACCTTCCATAGTCAATGTGAAGCCTTGCCAATCTCTGCTCTTGGATGGGGAAAAAGGTGGTGGGTGGGGGTTTGCTGGCACTTTTGATTGTGTTCCATTGACATTGAAACGCATAAGCTCAGCGGCAATATCACTTCAGGTTCTGACGTACTGTCCAGACATTGGACACACCCGCCGGCAGGTACATGCATCACTGTTGAGCTGGCAGTGATCACATGACCTGCAGTTTGAAGCTGCACAACACAGCCAGCAGACAAGTTTTTTTATACAAAATAAATTCACTGCAGTTAAGCTTCATGTAATCGGTAGGCAAATAAAGGTGTTTTTGGCAAGGCTAACAACCTCTTTAACCACTTGACCTCCAGAAGATTTATTTACCCCCTTCATGGCCAGAGCATTTTTTGCTATACTGTACTGCGTTATTTTAACTGACTATTGCATGGTCATGCAACGCTATACATTTATTTATTTATTTTTCTCAACAAAAAGGTTTTGTACATCTGAAAAAGTACATATGCATCCACAAAGCATCATAGAATCAACAATATATGCCAGGTGAACATGCAATAATACAAAAAGACCTTCTACAAGATTTGTCAGCTTAAAAAATAATGATTCCAGCCAATACTTTGGAGCATAGACCATTATAAAAGGCACATATTGGATCTGCTTCCATCAACTGCCCTGGGATTTCCTCTGCACCCCCCCCCCCCAAAGGACCATTTACATGAGCAGTCTGTCCATGGTCAGATCAGCTGGTGCTAAGCCCGGTACATTCAACCAAGGAGCCCACAGTCTTTCGAATTTACCACTAGTACCCCTATGCTGGTATATCAGTCTTTCCAACCGGAGTGCATCACCCATTCTAGCCAACCATTCTTTCAACGCTATACATGAATGACATTTATGTCATTTTCCCCACAAATAGAGCTTTCTTTTGGTGGTATTTAATCACCTCTGGGTTTTTTATTTGTTGCACTATAACCAAAAAGACTAACCATTTTGAAAAACAAAAATATACAGTTTTCCTCATAAGTTTACATGCCCTGGCAGAATTTGATTTCTTGGCCATTTTTCAGATAATATGAATGATAACAAAAAACGTTTCTTTCACTCATGGTTAGTGTTTGGATGAAGCCATTTATTATCAATCAACTGTGTTTACTCTTTTTAAATCATAATGAGAACAGAAACTACCCAAATAACCCTGATCAAAAGTTTACATACCCCAGTTCTTACATACCCCAGTTCTTTATCTTCTCAGATGGTAAAGCTGCGCATTCCTTTTGGCAAAAAGCCTCCAGTTCCTGGAAATTCTTGGGCTGTCTTGCATAAACTGCACGTTTGAGATCTCCCCAGAGTGGCTCAATGATATTGCGGTCAGGAGACTGAGATGGCCACTCCAGCACCTTCACTTTATTCTTCTGTAGCCAATGACCGGTTGACTTGGCCTTGTGTTTTGGGTCATTGTCACGTTGGGATGTCCAAGTACGTCCCATGCGCAGCTTCCTGGCTGAGTGCAAATGTTCTTCCAGTATTTTTGATAACATACTGCATTCATCTTGCCATCGATTTTGACCACATTTATTGTGCCTTTGTAGCTCACACATTACCAAAACATCAGCGATCCACCTCCATGTTTCACAGTAGGAATGGTATAACTTTCATCATAGGCCTTGGTGACTCCTCTCCAAAATGTAGCGTTTATGGTTGTGGCCAAAAAGCTCAATTTTGGTCTTATCACTCTAAATGACTTTGTGCCAGCAGGATTGAGGCTTGTCTCTGTGCTGTTTGGCATATTGTAAGCGGCATACTTTGTGGCATTTGCATAGTAATGGCTTTCTTCTGACGACTCAACCATACAGCCCATCTTTCTTCAAGTACCTCCTTATTGTGCATCTTGAAACAGCCACGCCACATGTTTTCAGAGAGTCCTGTATTTCACTTGAAGTTATTTGTGGGTTTTTCTTTGCATCCTTAACAATTTTCCTGGCAGTCGTGGCTGAAAGGTTTGGTTTCAACAGAACCCCCATTTTCCACTGCAGCACTGGATGAAAGATGCAAGGGTCTGTCAGGAGTCCAAAAACTCATTGACCTTTTACACACACACACACACACACACACACACACTAATTACAAGCAAACAGATCACAAGTGAGGATGGTTACCTTTTTATAGCCATTCCTACCCCTTTGTATCAACTTGTGTGCATGTTATCAGGCCAAAATCGCCAGGATATGTAAACTTTTGATCAGGGTCATTTAGGTATTGGGTGTTGTCTTTATGATTTAAAAAGAGTAAACACAGTTGATTGATAATAAATGGCTTCAGCCAAACATGAACCGTGAGTAGAAGAAATGTTTGTGTTATCATTCATATTCTCTGAAAAATGGACAAAAAATCATAAATTCTGCCTGGGTGTGTAAACTTTTATGAGCACAACTGTATATATTTTATTAGGCTAAGTGTGGATTCACTGTGGACACATCCACCTGTTTGTGGAAGACACCCACTTCCTTTATGACCTACCACACTGTAAATACTCAATATATGTTCAGTTATCATTTTGTATATTTTTTTTATATCATTATATATTTTCCATATATTATTCAATACCCAATCAGTCCAATTACTTGGTTTACTATAGATCAATATTCGAAAAATAAAGAAGATTACCGCGCTAGTCAGTGAACTTGTGAGCAGCCAGCACAAACAGCCTTAACAAAATACTGAATATAAAGTGAATATGAGAAAAAAAGTGCGGCGCATATGTGCATGAAAGGGGTGATAAACCCCCTAATTAAAGTATTGAGCGCAAATTAGGGAAAATACATGAATCATAAACCCAAAATGTGCAAAAAATAAAAAGTCTATACAGCCACACAATGTATGGTGAGGTAAAGTTCAATTAAATTAGTCCACCAATAAAGAAATTTGTCTCTTGAAGTAAAACATAAAAAATCTGGAGTGACTGAAAAAGACTGGGAAATAAATCTTCAACTGTGCAAGGTAAAAACACCACCATGTATGTATAGGGTACTCTTACCAGATATACCTGGTTTACAGGCATGTGGGTCAGGTTCAACCTCGGGTACACAGGACATCAGGCATCCACAGGATGGAATAGTGATGAAAGGCCCATCAAACCACTTGAAGGGACCGGGCTGGTTTCCAGACATGCAGGTCGGGTTCAATCATGGGCATCCAAAGTCTTTGTAGACGAAACGCGTCGGGTAGACGATCCTGCTTCCATCTACTGCGCCAATTTTATCAACCTGGAATTCCATGTGCTCGTTACTAGTTTTTAGCATGTAAGTTTTTTTCTCATATAGATCAATATTGTATGCCCAGATCGAGTTTTCCTTTTCCATACAAACGTTTAATCCAGCTATGTGTGTGGTGGGGGGTTCCCTCTTGTTTTTGTCTGACACCCGGGGTTGCGATGCGCAATAGGCTTTCCCCTCCCTGTCCCCTTTTGGACGTGGCCAGGGACACGCCTCTTGTGCATCAGCGTCATGTCCTGCGCTGGCCCAGGCGTCTACTGACCCTGTGATGTGGAGGCATTGTTGTTCACCCTACGCCATTAGGCTGGATGTGGATTCACTGTGGCCACATCCACCTGTTGTTGGATCTGACCTCACTGTCTCCCCTCTGCCCTGTCTGATTGTAGCACATGACGCTGTCTTGAACCCGCCCAGGATCGGGGGTATATATAGCTTGGGTTGGCCGCCATGCCGCCACACATGTATCCATCACCAGAGAGGACGACATCCATAGCACACACACTGGAACCAATCACACAGGTACATCATGCTGACTCCATTCACTCCCTTGTTTGGTGCACTCTTTACCATATCATTGCTCATTCACTTTTTATGGCCAGATTTTTTTTATTTTGAATTTGATTTTTCCACCACACTCATCACCCCTGAGGGCCTCTTCTCAGGATACATAGGTTGACAGCACTCCATTTCATTCACTTGCACCATGCATGATTTTAAATACCAACATGCATTTCTATGTACAGTCTACACATATTCATTTTTCATCTTTTTACACCTTTGCAGACCAATGTGGCATCAAACACACACTTGCAAGACACATGGACTGTGTGGTGGTGGTTCGACCTTTCCCTGGCTTTTTCCCTTATCTTGGGTGGGGTTCCTTGCCTCAGGCCCGAGCCGGACATTATGTCGGAGGTCCCCAGGGTCCACCCCATTAAGCTGGGCTCAATTGTGAGTCTATTTATAGGTATCAGATCCCTTGTTCTTTACAACTCTGTATTTTTTCAAAGGGCATTAAGTACTAATTTAAATTTTATTTTTGTTTATCCATCAGTGTATATAGCATACTCTATCTATATATATATATATATATATATATATATATATATATATATATATATATATATATATATATATATATATGAATTCATTATTGTAAATTATTTATTCTTGGAAATCATGTGTTTCAATATGTAACACGCAACCATGGTATATCAAAGTTGAGCCCATGGATTTTTATGAAATGAAAGTTTTTTTTGAAAGAATTCCTTGTTTTAAAATTTTATTTTCATATAATTTTGGATTATTTTTTGCCTCATTCAAAGTCCCATCATAAAACGCCTTGTTACTCGTATATATATTTTTTACTTTCTGCTATAAAACGTATCCAATAAAAAAGATTTAGTAAATCAGGTTTCTTCATACAATTAGGCCAATATGTATTCAGCATCCGCTGATTGGCTTGTGCTGTGATTTTGATCACAGCACAAGCAATGCGCACCCCTTACGTGGAAGTGCCAGATCACATATAACAGCCTTATGTGGTCGGAAAGTGGATACCTAAAAAAAAGTACTTGCTATTGTTTTCAGCCTCCTCCAACTCTCAAAATCCGTTTTTTCTTTTTTTTTTTTTTTTTTGTGTGATCTGTCTTCTTGCTAACCACTTCCGGCCCGTAGGCCATCATAGGACGTTCTTGACTTTGAGTGGCGATATCTGAATGATGCCTGCAGCTACAGGCATCATTCAGATATCATTTTTTCCAGAAGGCGATTCCCTGCACCATAAGAGCGATCAAAGCGGCAGTTCAGCTGCTTCATCCTTATGGGCGGCGGGAGGGGACATCCCCATCCTCAGGTGCTTCTCCATGCTCGTCTGTACGATCGGTGACCCGGAGAATGAATCCGTTGCCGCCGTAAGTTGATCAGAGAGCTGACTGGTGACCACATGGTCACCAGTCATCTTTATGATCACTTTGAGGCCTGGACGCGACGTTATGATGTCAGCTCCGGGCCGGCTTTAGTAAACAAAGCCGTAGACGCAGCTGGAAAGGCCAGGATTGTTCATTTTTTCTTTCTGAGCTCGGTCTTTTCAGCCTGGAGGAGAGATGTGGGGTCTTATTGACCCCACATCTCTCCAAGAAGAGGACCTGTCATGCACTATTCCTATTAGAAGGGATGTTTACATTCTTTGTAAAAGGAATAAAAGTGATCAACATTTTTTTCTTAAAGAGACAGTAATAATAAAAAAATAAAGGTTAAAAAAAAAATAAAGCACCCCCGTGCTTGCGCACAGAAGCGAGTGCATACATAAGTTGTGCCCACATATGTAAACAGCGTTCAAACCACACATGTTAGGCATTGCCACGTGCGTTAGAGCGAGAGCAACAATTCTAGCTTAAGGCCTCTGTAACTCTAAACATGTAACCTGTAAAAAATTTTAAAGCATCGCCTTTGGAGTTTTAGAAGTACCAAAGTTTGGCACCTTTCCACTTGTGGGCGCAATTTTAAAGCTTGACATGTTGGGCATCTATTTACTAGGGGTAACATCTTTTATAATATACATAAAAATTGGGCTAACTTTACTGTTTTGCTTTTTTTTTTTTTTTTTATTTTTTTTTTTAATTCATGAAACTGTTTTTTTGTTTTCTACAAAAAAAAAAAAAAAGAGTTTGAAAAATTCCTGTGCAAATACTGTGTGACATAAAACGTTGCAACGATCGCCATTTTATTCCCTAGAGTCTCTGCTAAAAAAAATATATTTATGTAATGTTTGGGTCTTCTGAGTAATTTTCTAGCAAAAGATGATTTTTACATGTAGGAGAGGAGTGCCAGAATAGGCCCGGTATGGAAGTGGTTAAAGGGTGGCTATGTTCATTCTCCATGGTCCCACTGTTTGTAGGAATGTAGCCACTCTCTCTTACTTACTCCTGGGATGGAATGAATACCATGGACTATAGGATCTTTAGTGGGGCTTAGAGCAGTGCACATTGCAAATAATGTGCATTGCTTGTTTTAACCACTTCAATACCAGGCACTTACCCCCCTTCCCGCCCAGACCAATTTTCAGCTTTCAGCACTGTCGCATTTTGAATGACAATTGCCCGGTCATGCGACGTTGTACCCAAACAAAATTTTTATCATTTTTTTCCCACAAATAGAGCTTTATTTTGGTGGTATTTGATCACCTCTGGGGTTTTTATTTTTTGCTCTACAAATAAAAAAATTTTGAAAAAAAAAAAAAAAGGCTTTTCTTGTTTGTTACAAAACTTTATAAATAAGTACGTTTTCTCCTTCACTGACGGGCACTGATGAGGCAGTGCTGATTGGCACTGATGATGAGGCACTTATATGCAGCACTGACGGGCACTAATTGGTGGCACTGGTGGGCACTCTTAGGTGGCACTGTTAGGGAGCACTGCTAGGGAGGCACTGGTGGGCATCACAGATGGGCACTTAGTGCCATCACTATTGGCAGTTGTTTGCCATACCTGGCGGTCCTGGGTGGGCTTCCCTGGTGGTCCTGGGTACGCACCCCTGGTGGGCTTCCCTGATGGTCCCTGGTTGGGCTCCCTGGCAGTCCTAGGCAAGCTTCCTGGTGGTCCTGGGTGGTGGTCCTTGTGGGGGCTGCGCTGATAAACAATCAGCACAGACCCCCCTCTGTTAGGAGAGCCGCCAATTGGCTCTCATCTACTTGCCTCAGCAGACGCTAGTAGAGGAAAAGCTGATATACGGCTCTTCCGGTTTACACTGATCAGCTGTGATTTGTCACAGCTGATCATGTGGAATACTAACAGAAGCACTTTACCATGGTCGGAGATGCGGTTTGTCAGAGTGACATACCACATCACCGATCGCCACGCGCCGACTTGTTGTTCTGCTGGACGTCACTTCCCGGCCATCATTCTGCATACGGCGGTAGGGAAGTGGTGAAACAAGGAGAAATCAGGAGGAATTGGAGAGTTTTGGGAGATTACAAGGAGATGGAAAAACATAGTAAAGCCTCTTGCACACTACAGCTTGAAAAAGCTCACTACATTTTTTTATTTTTTATTTTTGCTGATCTAAAATGCAGCCCATTGTTTACAATGTGACTGTACACACAGGCACATAAAGAAGCGCTGTGTTATCTTGAGTAAAGAAAAAAATGTCAAAAATCTGCATTCCCAGTCAGTATTTTGCACCAGTGCACACTTATACAGGCATATGAACATAATTATTAGTGAATTTTCCCTAGGAATGTGTTGTGTGCACGAATGAGTGATTTGCCTGAATGCAACAACTCTGACCAGCACCTGGGGATTTGGCAATGAGGTCAGTTGGTGAGCCATTCACATTGAGTGCTATACATATCTTCTTGTGGAACACTTTTCAAATCCTGCAACAGGTTCTTAATTGGATTGAGCTCTGGGGTTTGACTGGGAAATTCTATGACATTCGGATTACATTCTTAAATTTGTTAGTTTAGCCTGGACTGTGTGTTTAGGGTTATTGTCCTTCTGGAGAGTAAATATCTCCGCCAGTCTCAGATCATTTGCAGACTGGAAAAGGTTTTCCTCCAGAATCGTCCTGTATGTGGATCCATCCACCTTACATTCTGTCCTGACCAGTTTCTCAATTCCTGCCAATGTAAAGCATCTTGACAACAGGATCCTACCATCACCTTGGTTCACTACAGAGATGGGGCTCTTGGGGATCAGCTGTGTTTAAAGTGGTTGTCAACTCTGTACAACCACTTTAAACTACCTGTAAGCCTATAATAAGGCTTACCCATAGGTCCCGGGAATATCTCCTAAACGTGCACTGTTTAGGAGATATTCTCTGTATCTGCATGTGCCAACGTCATCGGTGCTTGCGCACTAAAGGATCGGCTCCAGGGTGCCGTTTCTTCAGTAAATGTGCCATAACCGGGGGCTCTCGTGTGCCTGCACGGGAGTGACGTCAGCGCTGCTCCCGCCAATCACAGCGCTGGAGCCCGAGCTGTGATTGGCTGGAGCCGCGGAACCCGGAAGGAGCATGTCGCCAGTCACAGCGGTGTGCTGAGACCGCTGCAACAGCTTTGTTCCAAGGTAAGTATTTCATAATGAGTTAGTATGTGATCCTTACTAGCTCATTATGCCTTTCGTTTGGCAGGTTTTTTTTTTTTGTGTTGACAACCACTTTAACTTTTAATCACCTGTAACATCTCGGATTAGGCCAGAAAGTTTAGACTTGGTCTCATCAGATCAGACAACTTGTATCTGCATGTCGCAAAGATAGACCTTTTTATAAGCTCTGTTGTTCTAAATGAAGAGGGGAAGTATTGTCACAGAAAAAAAAAGAGAAAAATTAGATGATCTGGTATGTACCCGCAGAGACAAACCTCCACCCCTAGTGGCACAAAGAAAAACAAGAAGGGAAGATTATGGGGCTTTGAGTGAGGTTGTCATTGTTATCATTGCTAGATCTAATTTTTCTCTGTTTTATTTCTCATATTTAGGGTGGAAGACACCCACTTCCTTAGTGATCTGCCATGACCTTCAGATTAATGGTTGCACAATTATATCCAGTATTCATGTCCCCTATCCTGGATTAGGCATGCAGTGCCTCCTTGGTTTGATACACCATTGCTACTACCTAGGTTTATTCCTTCCTATTGGTCTTAGTCTGGTCGCTGTGCGACGGGCCTGGTGGGCGTGGTCTGTTTATCGAGGTTGCGATGCGGGGCAGCTTGCTCCCCGACTAGTTGCTATGTGATGGGGGCGGGGTTTGATCTCTCCCGCATCGGCGTCATACACATATGCCCCACTCTCTGCGTCTTGACGCTTCATCTGTGGGACATTCCTCTTTTCCCATCCAACTCCATAGCTGGGAGGGACAGACATTCGAGGCGGTATCCCGCCGCGGTTAGACCATCCCCATATCCAGCACCATTGGCGCTGGTATGACGTTGGCGGGACCCTGCCCCGGGCAGGGGAGCATTTAGCCGGGACCAGACAGTGTGATTGCCATGCATGCTCCCACACTTGGAGAGGATTCCATCCACACTCCCCTCCACTAGACTGCACATAACAGTTAACAGCAGGTTTTTATCATTGATTCACGATTCATTTACATTTGATCTTTCTGCACGCACCTGGTTGACCACACACTTTTAGCACTACTCACAATGCCGACATCACTTTTATCACATAAATATATCTTTTTTTTTTTTTTTTTTTCCTTCTTCTTTTTTCCATACATTATTATTTACATTGGTTTTTACACTGCACAGATGTTGTATGTGTACACTGGTACACCATTCACACATCTCACCCAGGGACCATGTTGTGGTGGTTTGCTCGGCCCTTGGCTGCTCCCTTTGCCAGGTGGGCGTATATTCCTGCCTCAACCCCGTGTCAGCCTACCCACCAGGGCCCGCATTTCAGGACCAAGCACAGCCATATAGTTACCTATGTTAGATACAGATACATAGTTTTCCACGTTTTCCTAAAGTCTTAATGGTGTTCTTCTCTAGAGGGTACTGCATGCCTAATTGTATACACATTTTTTCTATCTTTTTTAGATATATCTTGCACCAAACTCCTGGCGGGTAGCACTCAGCTACGAAACGCGTAGAGTTGATATCTAGGGTGCCCAC
>BLSH010093681.1:1107915-1124588 GCA_018402905.1 Glandirana rugosa
TTTTTTTTTTTTTTTTTTTTCCTTCTTCTTTTTTCCATACATTATTATTTACATTGGTTTTTACACTGCACAGATGTTGTATGTGTACACTGGTACACCATTCACACATCTCACCCAGGGACCATGTTGTGGTGGTTTGCTCGGCCCTTGGCTGCTCCCTTTGCCAGGTGGGCGTATATTCCTGCCTCAACCCCGTGTCAGCCTACCCACCAGGGCCCGCATTTCAGGACCAAGCACAGCCATATAGTTACCTATGTTAGATACAGATACATAGTTTTCCACGTTTTCCTAAAGTCTTAATGGTGTTCTTCTCTAGAGGGTACTGCATGCCTAATTGTATACACATTTTTTCTATCTTTTTTAGATATATCTTGCACCAAACTCCTGGCGGGTAGCACTCAGCTACGAAACGCGTAGAGTTGATATCTAGGGTGCCCACATAAGGTTTCATTGATTTTAACATGATAATGTATATGTATGCATCTACATCAGGATGGATGGGTTCTTGTTCTGCTATTGTATCTGATTCACAATATTTTATTTGGATCTGTATAGGTTTATCTTCCTCAGTGTTTGTATTATATTATTTATTGCCATGATTTTGATTGTGTATATATATGAATTCTTTATGATTCCATTATCGCTCATTAAATTACATATACATATTTTAACATGCTCCACGGCATTCTATTTATGAATAATCCTTTGTAAGTTATATGTATTTTATATATATATATATATATATATATATATATATACCTTTACAGCCCATGCAAGTATTGTTTTTACCTGCCTCTGCTCTTAAACGAGTTAGATCAGTGGTTCCCAACCTCAGTCCTCAAGTACCCCCAATGTATTGTGGCTTCGGGATTTCCTTCACCTTGCACAGGTGCTTTAACCACTTCAATATGGGGCACTTTTACCCCCTTTCTGTCCAGGCCAATTTTCAGTTTTTAGCGCTCTCAAAGTTTTAATGACAATTGCGCAGTCATGTCACACTGTACCCAAACAAAATATTTATCATTTTTTTTTAGATAGCGCTTTCTTTTGGTGGTATTCAGTCGCCACTGGGTTTTTTATTTTTTGCTAAAAAAGGAAAAAGGCTGAAAATTTTGAAGAAAAAAAGTTTCACTGACAGACGCAGCCCTTCTTATGACATGTGGGGCTTATGTTCATCTTACTAGGAGTAGACTAGACAGAGAAAAAAAAAAAAAAAGTATAGGCTGGCCCCTCCCAGGAGGCCGTCCTCACCTTGGCATATAACCCCTTGGCTGGACAATAGCATATCCGTTTTATTTGCCTAGTGCAAGGAGGTAGACCTGGTTCCCTATGGGATCTGCATTCTTCTTATGTTTTTTTTACCTGATGAAGACTGCTATCAAGAAGCCGGCTGGTGGCATAGAGGATACCTAGACATCCAAAACTTTCCCCAGTCCGGCCAACGTCTGTGCGAGCTACCCTTAGCCTTGGCGGGGTGATGCCGCATAGTGCCCGTTCCGTGCGGGTGGCCAGTGGCTGATCCCACTTGTGCCCAGTGACTGCTTTGTTCCTGTCCAGTGGCCTGGCCAGCAGCATCCCTCTCCGTGGGGAGGAAAGTCTGCTCTGGGTGGCTACCTGCTGCGCCCGTCTGATCGGTGAGTGGATCCCTCTTCCGTCCCAGGGGCGCAGAGAGTGGGCACCTGGGCAGCTTCTGAGGTAGCCAGCTGGTGGGGGCTTATTGGTGGGGACGCCATCTGGGGTTGTCATCCCCCCGCAGTACCGCACCCCGCGCTGACTGTTTGGGCACTACATGCGGCGATCCGCCATTTCACGTTTCCGGTAGTGCGGGGAAGTTGTAAAAACGCGCTGCAGGCACCTGGCACTTCCTCTGTCGTTTTGGACAGCGTGGCTGACAGACACGGCAGTGCAGGCTCTTGAAGCGTAGTATATTTCTTCATTGCTCATTCTGGTCACAGTGCTGAGGCATTTTTAAAAAACAGCAAGTATAGCTGGCTCTCCCTGGGTGCTGGTAGTGGTGGGTGCAATCCTCCCGGGGTCTCCCTGGCTGATTGGTGGGGTAGAGGTGGTCACACGGTGGGGGTGCCGGAGGTCTGTGATGTCAGAGGCCGACGATGCTATGGCAGGGGTACCTGCGGGGCCTTCCAAGGAGGAGCCAGTCGAGCAACAATCCACGCCGGGGTCCCTGGTTTCTTTGGAACAGCTGAGGGCAGTATTTGGTGAATTCTTTCCCCAGGCGGGTTCGGACCCGACTCCGGGGGGCCCCAAAATGCGTCCGCCCCCGTCATTCTTCGGGGGAGGATTCTGAACCAGAGGTCGCCTTGGTGGTCTCGGGAACCCCCGTGGAGCTATCAGAGGGTGAATTGATACCCTCAGACGTGAAGATGATCAGGGGGCCTCGTTATCGCCTGATAAGGCGATAGTGGCTGCTCTGATCACTAATATTCGCGAGTCCATGCGGCTTGACCAAGCAGGGGAGTCACAAGAGTCCACATATGTTTGTGAGTCACTTAAGCCCCCTAGGTCCCCCAGGGCCTACCCTTATGATCAGTTTTTTGAGCAGGCGGTGTTCAAGGAATGGCTGCGGCCGCAAAATTCCTTTGCTTTGCCAAACGCTTTGCTGTTCGTTACCCTTTTGAGGATAGTTTTTTACTAAGAGGTAGGCTTCCCCAACAGTGGACCCACCGGTGGCCCATCTGAATAAGGCAACCACCATTCCCTTGGAGGGGTCTCCGTCTTTTAAAGAGGCGGCCGATCGCCGCACGGAGGCAGTGTCTAAGGCACTGTTCTTGTTGGCTGGGCCAGCCATGCGTCCAGCTCTGGCGTCTGCTATGGCAGTGCAATCTCTTCTCGAGTGCGCTACCGCATTGCACACCGGTTTGACTTGTGAGTGTGCGCGGGCTGGGGTGCAACGAGCACAACACTTGGAGGAGGGTCTCCGCTACCTGTGTGATACTGCGTTGGACCTGCTTCCCATGCTGTCAAAAATGTCTGTTTTTGCAGTTATTATCAGGCGGGTGCTGTGGCTCCGCTTTTGGTCGGGCGACCAGGCGTCGAAGAAAGCTTACGGATCTCCCCTTTCAGGGAGGGCGTCCGTTTGGCCCGCAATTGGATGAAATCATTAAGGATTTCATGGGGGGGAAGAGTACTTTCCTTCTGGAGCCAAAACGGCGGGATTTTCGCCGTAGGCAGGGCCCTGTTTCTTCGGGTCAGAAGTTTTTTTGTGCACCCGGCTCATCGGGTAGGGGCTTCAAGTCCGGTAAGGCTCCCGCTGGGCCTGGTAAAAGGCCCTGGCAACATAAGTCTGAAAAGATGAAGGATAAGTCTACCTCCGCATGATGGGTTGCCCCCGCCCGACTCTTGTGTGGGGGGCCGGTTACTGGGGTTCGCAGACAGATGGACTGCCTGCATCACTGATCGGTGGGTGCTGGAGGTGGTGTCCTCTGGGTACGAGATAGAGTTCAACTCTCTACCCCCAGAAAGGTTCTTCCCTTCGAACTTAAGACTCCCTCAGGGGCGTCGGGAGGCACTTCTAGGCACCGTTGGGGCACTTGCCGAACAGGGGGTGATTGTACCGGTACCCACGATGGAAAGGTTTCACGGTTTTTACTCAAACCTCTTTGTGGTGCCCAAAAAGGGCGGTGTCAGGCCATTTCTGGACCTAAAAGCACTAAACTGCTTTGTAAAAGCAAGAAAGTTCAGGATCGAGTCCATCCGCTCGGTCGTGGCCGCCCTGCAGGGAATTCATGGCGTCCCTGGATATCAAGGACGCGTATCTCCACGTTCCAGTTTGTCACAGACACCAGCGTTTTCTTTGCTTCGCAGTGGGAGATCTGCATTACCGGTTTGTGGCACTTCCCTTCGGTCTGGCTTCGGCTCCCCGAGTGTTCACCAAGGTGGTGGCCCTGATGCTGGCGCTGTTGAGACAGAGAGGTATCGCGGTGGTAGCGTACCTCGACTATTTACTCTTAAGAGCAGAGTCGGCTGCAGCTCTGGAGGAGAACGTGATAATCAAGGTGTCCACATTACAAGAATTCGGTTGGCTGATCAACCTTCAGAAGTCGACGTTGACTCCATCCTGTCTGGAATACCTGGGTCTGATTCTGGACATGGTGCAGACGAAGGTGTTTTTACCTCCGGACAAGCTGCTGACACTACAGGCAGCAGTGCGAACCCTGTTGGCGCGCCAGTGGTTCTCCTTCCGGTTCTGTATGCGGGTGTTGGGGCTCATGGTGTAGGCTTTGGAAGCGATACCTTACGCCCAGAGTCACGCTCGGGTCCTGCAGAAGGCGATTTTGTCGCAGTGGGACAAATCTCCCCTATCCCTAGACAGACTGATCAGGTTGGATCATCAGACCCGAAGATCCTTGATTTGGTGGATTCGGGCTTCAGCCCTGAAGTTGGGAAAATGTTTCCTCCCCCTCAATTGGTTGATAGTTACGACGGATGCCAGCCTATCGGGCTGGGGAGGGGTCCTGGGTCAGTTCTCTGCTCAGGGCCGTTGGTCAGCTCAGGAAGCTCGCCTTCCGATGTACTGGAACGGGGCGATCAGACTCGGTCTATCCCGTTGGTCGACGAGGCTGCGAGGCCTCACTGTCCGGGTTCAGTCGGACTATGCCATGGCTGTGGCATGTGTGAACCATCAGGGCGGAACAAGAAGCTCAGCAGCAGCTGCGGAAGCAGCTCTGATCCTACGATGGGCAGAACTTCACGTGCCAGCACTCTCCGCAATCTACATTCCAGGTGTGGAAAACTGGCAGGCGGACTTTCTCAGCCTCCAGACTCTGGATCAGGGGGAATGGTCCCTACATCCAGAGGTGTTCCACCAGATTTGCCTCAAGTGGGGCACGCCAGAGGTGGTCCTCATGGCCTCCAGATTCAATCACAAGGTACAGACCTTTGTGTGCAGAACAAGAGATCTGTTGGCGGTCGCCGTAGACGCACTGGTAGCACCTTGGGGTCGGTATCGGCTACTGTACGTCTTTCCTCCTCTGAAGCTTCTGCCGCGGGTTCTGCGCAGGATAGAAGCAGAGGGAATCCCGACAATCCTGGTAGGTCCGGATTGGCCTCGGCGTCCTTGGTACACCGATGTGGTACGGATGGTGGCAGATGTCCCGTGGCATCTTCCACTTCGCGAAGACCCACTGTCGTCTCAGGTACCCATCTTGCACCCTGCTTTACCCTCACTGGCTTTGACGGCTTGGCTATTGAGTCCCAGGTGTTGAGGTATAGGGTTGTCTCCGACTCTGTGATCCCTACTATGCTTAAAGCGCGCAAGTGTACTTCGCGCAAGATTTATCATAGGACCTGGAAGGCCTATATTGCCTGGTGTGAGTCGGGGGGTTGGAACCACCGCTCTTATGTGGTGTCCAGGGTGCTGGTTTTTCTGCAGCAGGGACTGGACAAGAGCCTTGCGTAAAGAACGCTTAAGGGTCAGATTTCGGCCCTGGCGGTTCTTTTTCAGCGACCCTTGGCGTCACATTAGTTGATCCGTTTGTACAGGGTGTACGTCATGTGGCTCCTCGGATACGGTTGTCTCTGGTGCCGTGGGATTTAAATCTGGTGCTTTCTGTGCTTCAGATGCCACCATATGAGAAGATTAGGGACATTCCCTTACAATTGTTGTCGCAGAAAGTGGCTTTCTTGGTGGCGGTTGTCTGAGTTGGCAGCGTTATCCTGCAAGTCTCCTTACTTGGTCCTTCATAAGGACAAGGCGGTTTTGCGACCTTCCCCTTCTTTCCTTCCGAAGGTGGTTTTTTCTTTTCATTTAAATGAGGATCTTGTTCTTCCCTCATTATGCCCGCACCCATCACATCCCAAGGGATTTGAACTACATTCTTTGGATGTGGTGAGGGCCTTGCGGGTGTATTTGAATTCTACAGCTTCTTTTCGGAAGTCTGACTCATTATTTGTGCTGACGGAAGGTTCGCGCAAAGGCATGGGGGCCTCATCGGCTACCATTTCTCGTTGGATCAGGAAGACCGTGACTCATGCATATGAGGTTTGGGGCAAGGTTCCCCCTTTTCCAGTCACGGCTCATTCCACCAGGGCAGTTAGTACTTCTTGGGCTTTTAGACACCAGGCCTCTGTGTCTCAGGTGTGCAAAGTGGCTACTTGGACCTCAAGGTTGATGTTTCAGCATCTGCGGATGCTGCTTTTGGTTGCAAAGTTTTACAGGGGCAGTGTAGGCGTGACTGGCGCCTTCTGAGAGGGTTTTGTTGGGTACAGTTGTTGTAGTTTGCCCACCCCTCTTGATTGGCACAGCTTTGGGGCATCCCCACGTGTCCTAAGAAGGGCTGCGTCTGTCAGTGAACGTAAGTGAAAAAGGGATTTTATTATAACTTGCAGTAAACTCCTTTTCTCTGAGTTCACTGACAGACGCAGCACCCACCCCTTTGTGTTGAGTTTGTACGGCTTGTTACAAACTGATATGCTATTGTCCAGCAGGGGGTTATATGCTAAGGTGAGGATGGCCTCCTGGGAGGGGCCAGCCTATACTTTTGTTTTTTTTTCTTTGCTTAGTCTACTCCTAGTAAGATGAGCATAAACCCCACGTGTCATAAGAAGGGCTGCGTCTGTCAGTGAACTCAGAGAAAAGGATTTTACGGTAAGTTATAATAAAATCCCCTTTTTTCTTAGTTTCTGATAGAAAATTTTGTAAATAAGTCATTATTCTCCTTCATTGATGTGTGCTGATGAGGCTGCACTGATAAGCAGGCACTGAAAGACACCACTAATTGGCATCACTGGTGGGCACTGTTGGGGGCTGCACTGATAATCGGAGAACTGATAATCCGCGCAAGTCTCCCCTGTGAGGAAATGCTGCTGATCGGCTCTTCTCACCTCACACTGTGTCAGTGCGAGGAGAGGAAAGCTGATAACCGATGTATCTTTGTTTACATGTGATCAGCTGTGATTGGCCACAGCTGATCACATGGGTAAAGAGCCACGCCATCGGCTCTTAACTGAGATCAGGGATGCGCTGCGAGAGTGGGACGCCGTCCTATGACGTTGTCTTAGAACAATAGAACCACACCGCAGCTGTCATTTCCCTATACGGTAGGGGAAGGTGGTTAAAGCGATAGTAAACCGCACCCTATTTTTTTTTTTTTTTTTTTTTTTAATTCCTGCAAGACAATGGCATGATATACTTACCTTAGAACAAAGCCCTCCAGCGGTGTGCTATCACCACTGACAGGGCTTCCACCTTCAGCCGGTTTTCTTACTGGGTTTACACACTCCGACCGTCTGGCTGTGCTGCAGCGACGTCACTCCCACACATTTGCGTGGGAGTCATGGACCGCAGCACAGAGCTCTGAAGGGACGACACTGACATCACCGGCTGCATGCAGTGTGAATATCTCCTAAACAGTGCAACGTAAGTTTAGAATACATTCACTCTACCTACAGGTAAACCTTATTATACGCTTACCTGCAGGTACAAGTTAAATAAGAGATTACTACTACATTAAAGGGGTTGTAAAGTCTTGAGCTTTTTCACCTTAATGCATTCTATGCATTAAGGTGAAAAACCTCCTGTTCTAGAGCCCCCTTAATACTTACCTGAGCCTGATCTTTCCTGCGCCGGGGACAAGCACACCTGCTCCAGCCGGTGTCTTGGGTCCTGATTGAATAGATTGATAGCAGCACAGCCATTGGCTTCTGCCGCTGCTGGCAATCAAATCCAATGATGCTGGGCCGAGTCCTGCTGTCTGTGTCAATGGATGCAGCAGCAGGAAACAGGAGAGCGCTTCTCCATGGGGGGACACGATGCGGGGAGGAGCCAGGAGTGCTGCTGATGGACCCCAGTAGAGGAGGATCGGGGGCCACTCTGTGCAAAACTCTTGCACAGAGGAGGCAAGTATGACATGTTTTTTTGTTTTTTTAAAAGCAAACCTTTACAACCACTTTATATCAATATTTATGGCTTTGTTATTTGTGAGAGCTAAGTTGGTTTTGCCTTAGTGTTCTACCCACCCAGATGCAATGACATCAGCTGCCCTTTGCCAGTTGGTTCTGCTTTATTCCGTTGTCTTACAGTTCACTGTCATAGCATAACAAAATGAGATGCCGTACCAATAAAATAAAAATAACTGAGCAGGAGGAAATGGATAATGTCATTGTGTCCAGATTTCTGAAGGTAAAATGGATTCTTACATACACAGAAATCCCAGCTGCTATCTAGGGATTGGGTGGTTATATTTATAGAGTGCATTGTTGCTATGGGTGGAGGGAAGGAGACATTTTGAACTTTTAGAAAATGTGTAGCTGCTTATAATGTGAAAATGAATTATGTAGAAATACTTTATAGTATGTCTGCTTCTAAATGAATATTATGTATCTGTATTTTTACAAATCTCTGTTTGTCTTGTGCAGCCAAAGACCATAGGCCAAGCATTGTTGAGCCAAGTGTTCATGCATCTGAATGTGGTGGAGACGGACTATTTTGGCATTGAGTTCCAGACAGCACAGTCACAGTGGGTATGTAACGCTACTATGTTTCACTTTACATTCTCAACTCTATATATTATTTACTTTTGTTTTCTTCTTTGCATTATTTATTTGTGGATTGTTGCTTAAATTATTATTTTTGATTTCCTAAAATCTTAGTGCCTACTTGTCTGATTTGTATTTAGACCACAGCTGGACTTATATTTTATGTGACTAGCTTATTTGCATTTTTCATTCTGTAAATTTGTCACAATTCAATAACTTACTGTTACATTTTTAGGCCGCCTATTTTTACTCTGCGACAGCTTTATTTTATTTTTTTTTTTTAAGTGGTTGTAACCCTTCCATATACAGTTGTGCTCATAAGTTTACATACCCTGGCAGAATTTATGATTTCTTTGCCATTTTTCAGAGAATATGAATGATAACATAGGGCAGCACAGTGGTGTAGTGGGTAGCACTTTCGCCTAGCAGTAAAAGGGTCGCTGGTTCGAATCCCGATCACGACACTACCTGCCTGGAGTTTGCATGTTCTCCCTGTGCCTGTGTGGGTTTCCTCCAGGTACTCCGGTTTCCTCCCACACTCCAAAGACATGCTGGTAGGTAAATTAGATCCTGTCTAAATTGGCCCTAGTATATGTATGAATGTGAGTTAGGGACCTTAGATTGTAAGCTCCTTGAGGGTAGGGACTGATGTGAATGTACAATGTATATGTAAAGCGCTGCGTAAATTGACGGCGCTATATAAGTACCTGAAATAAATAAAATAAATAAATAAATAACACAAAAACATTTTTCACTCATGGTTAGTGTTTGGCTGAAGCCATTTATTATCAATCAACTGTGTTTACTCTTTTTAAATCCTAATGACAACAGAAACTACCCAAATGACCCTGATGAAAAGTTTACACACCCCAGTTCTTAATACCATGTATTGCCCCCTTTAACGTCAATGACAGCTTGAAGTCTTTTGTGGTATTTGTGGATGAGGCTCTTTATCTTCTCAGATGGTAAAGCTGCCCATTCACCTTGGCAAAAAGCCTCCAGTTCCTGGAAATTCTTGGGCTGTCTTGCATGAACTGCGCGTTTTGAGATCTCCCCAGAGTGGCTCAATGATATTTTGGTCAGACTGAGATGGCCACTCCAGAACCTTCACTTTATTCTTCTGTAGCCAATGACAGGTCGACTTGGCCTTGTGTTTTGGATCATTGTCATGTTGGAATGTCCACATATGTCCCATGAGCAGCTTCCTGGCTGATGAATGCAAATGTTCCTCCAGTATTTTTTCATAACATACTGCATTCATCTTGCCATCAATTTTGACCAAATTTCCTGTGCCTTTGCAGCTCAGACATCCCCAAAAATCAGCGATCCACCTCTGTGTTTCAGAGGCCTTGTAGACTCCTCTCCAAATGTATAGTTTATGGTTGTGGCCAAAAAGCTAAATTTTAGTCTCGTCACTCCAAATGTGCCAGAAGGTTTGAGGCTTGTGCTGTTTTGCTGTTTGGCGTAATTATAAGTGGGATATTTTGTGGCATTTGCGTAGTAACGGCTTTAGTCTGGCAACTCGACCATGCAGCCCATCTTTCTTCAAGTGCCTCTTTATTGTGCATCTTGAAACAGCCACACCACATGTTTTCAGAGAGTCCTGAAGTGATTTGTGGGTTTTTCTTTGCATCCCGAACAATTTTCCTGGCAGTTGTGGCTGAAATTTTAGTTGGTCTACCTGACCGTGGTTTGGTTTCAACAGAACCCCTCATTTTCCACTTCTTGATTAGCATTCTCAATTCCTTGGATATCTTTTTATATTCCTTTCCTGTTTTATACAGTTCACCCACATTTTCATGCAGATCCTTTGACAATTATTTTGCTTTCCCCATGACTCAGAATCCAGAAACGTCAGTGCAGCACTGGATGAAAGATACAAGGGTCTGTCAGGAGTCCAGAAACTCATTGACCTTTTATACACACACGCTAATTACAAGCAAACAGATTTTAATAGCCATTCAAACCCCTTTGTGTCAACTTGTGTGCATGTTATCAGGCCAAAATCACCAGGGTATGTAAACTTTTGATCAGGGTCATTTGGGTAGTTTCTGTTGTCATTATGATTTAAAAAGAGTAAACACAGTTGATTGATTATTAATGGCTTCAGCCAAACACTTACCATGAGTGAAAGAAATGTTTTTGTGTGCTCATTCTTCTCTGAAAAATGACCAAGAAATCATAAATTCTGCCAGGGTATGTGAACTTATGAGCACTTTGGCGCTATATAAATCCTGTATAATAATAATAACTGTACCCAGTGAAGTGACTGGCCTCAGGTGATACACAGAGATGACACAAATCCTCTTACATAAGTTGTACCTGTCTATCTGTAGTCTTCTCTACATCTGTCAAGTCCAGTTTTTTTTAAAGCTTGTGTAAGAATTCAGAAAAAAGGGCAGGGAGCTTAAGTTACACTCTGCAGAACTCAGTGAGAACTCTGAGAGCTGTTTGGAGGGGAGGGACACACCCCCTTTCACACATCTCAGAGGAACAAAGCTGAGGCTGTCCATCACAGGCTGTATGCCGGAGATCCTCCCTGTCACCATTTTTCTCTTGGTGATAGGAAAACTTGTCAGTGGTTTATGCTGATAGCAAAGGAACGAAGCAGCAGACAGAAATGACGCTCAGTGCTCTTAATTGAGACAAGGACACACTATAGAAGGATATACTTTCTTCAAATTTCATTTCTGAGGTTTACAACCACTTTAACTTTGATGCAGCACAAAGCTGTTTTCTGGATACAGTCTCATGAATATTGTGGTTTTATATCACAGGCTAAGATAAATAAAAAATCTTTTTACTGATTGCATAGAGGCCAAATTGTGCATTTGGGATCTTAATGGTAAACATAATTGAAACAACATGAACTTGTGTATCAACAGAAAGTGGGAAAAAATAAACCACTCCAGGCAAATATATTAAAACGCGGCTTAATTATGTGTTTCTTTAGAGGTTTTGAAATCATGCTTCAATATAGTTACTGTAATCACCCGAAATATGTAATTATATTAAGCTGCCTAACACCAGCTGAAAGTGGTAATCAAGCCATAGTGGGAGTATCTGCTCAGTAGTTTTATGGTAAGTTTTTAGGTAGGTTTACGAAAGAAAGTTTAGAGTGGACATTTTCTAGGGTTTTTAACACATGAGGGGCCCATTTGCACCACGTGCATTGGGCTGCATTATTATGCATTGTTCAATGTGGACCCAGTGTTATAGAAAGCCAACATACATTGCTTTCAAAAGGCTTTTTTCAAACCAATGCATCGCATTCATGTGCATTTGTGAAAATGTAACAAACTGCAGTAAAACGCAGCACAGTATATTGTAACAGGTTGCAAAACCTCACAGCGTGCTGCTATGCATGTTAACCACTTTAATACAGGACACTTGCACCCCCTTCCTTCCCAGACCAATTTTCAGCTTTCAGCGCTCTCACACTTTAAATGACAATTATTCAGTCATGCTACACTGTACCCAAACAAAATTTTTATCATTTTTTTTCTCACAAATAGAGCTTTCTCAGTTGTTCATTGACAGACGCAGCCTCTCATTCTTGACATGTGGGGTTTATGCAGCTTTCACTAGGAGTGGACTAGGCAGAACGAAGTTCAGCTCAAAGCAAGCACAGCCCTTCCCAGGGGGCAGTCCTCACTCGCATAGCCCCTCCAGCCCTGCTTCAGCAAACCAGTTTTTTATGCCTAGTGCAAGGAGTTGGACCTGGCTCCCTGCTGGGATTTGCGGTTCCCCGTTGCTTTTTTTTTTTTTCTTTCTTTTGTTTTTTCAAGAAAATCTGATAGAAGATTGAGCTGAACTTCGTTCTGCCTAGTCTACTCCTAGTTATAGCTGCATAAACCCCACATGTCAAGAATGAGAGGCTGCGTCTGTCAATGAACTCAGAAAAAAGGATTTTACGGTAAGTCAAAAAATCCTATTTTCTTTTGGTGGTATTTAATCACTGCTGGGTTTTTTTATTTTTTTCAATATAAGCGAAAAAGTAGCGAAAATTAAAAAAAAAATAAACACTTTTTTTTAGTTTGTTTTGAAAAAATTTGCAAAAAAGTCATTTTTCTTCATAAATTTGGGCCGTAATTTATGCTGCTACATATCTTTGGTAAAAATAACCCAAATTAGTGGATATTATTTATTCTCTGTGAAAGTTATAGAGTCTACAAGCTATGGTGCAAATCATTGAAAATTGATCACACCTGATGTACTGACCACCTATCATTTCTTGAGACCCTAGCAAGCCAGGATGGTACAAATACCACCCCAAATGACCCCTTTTTGGAAAGTAGACATTCGAAGGTATTTAGTAAGGGGCGTGGTGAGTTTTTTGAAGTTGTATTTTTTCCCACAATTCTTTGCAAAATGAAGATTTTTTTTTTTTTTTTTTTACACAAAATTGTTAAACAACAAGTTATTTCTCACACACAGCATATGCATACTTGCAATGACACCCCAAAATACATTCTGCTGCTCCTCCTGAGTATGGCGATACCCCATGTGTGAGGCTTTTACACAGCCTGGCCACATACAAAGGCCTAACATTTTAGTAGCACCTTCAGGCGTTCTACGAGCATAAATTACACATCTCATTTCTCAGCCACCTATTACACTTTTGCAGGCCCTGAAGCACCAGGACAATGGAATTGCCCACAAAATGACCCCATTTTGGAAAGCAAATACCCTAACGTATAATCTATGAGGCATAGTGAGTCTTTTGAACGGTTCATTTTTTTCCAGAAGTTGTTGGAAAATGTGGGGGGAAAAAATGAAAATGCATTTTTTTAACACAAAGTTGACCATTTATAAGATATTTCCAACACACAGCATGTACATAGCAAAAATGACCCCCCAAAATATATTCTGCTACTTATCCCGAGTATGGCGATGCCACATGTGTGAGACTTTTACACAGCCCGGCCACATAGAGAGGTCCAGCTTTGAAGTTGTACCTTCAGGCATTCTAGGAGCATAAATTACACATCTAATTTCATTCCTACCTATCACACTTTTGAAGGTCCTGGAGCACCAGGACAGTGGAATTACCCACAAAATTACCCCATTTTGGAAAGCAAGCACCCCAATGTATATTTTATGAGGCATGGGCTGCAGATACGTACTCTGGTACTCTTATGGGCTGCAGATGGATTAGTAAAAGGTACTTGGGTACTCTGATGGGCTGGTAAAAAGTTCTCGTGGTACTCTCATGGGCTGGTGACAGGTACTCGGGTACTCTGATGGGTTGGTGACATGTACTCGGGTACTCTGATGGGTTGGTGACAGGTACTCGGGTACTCTGATGGGCTGGTGACAGGTACTCAGATGGGCTGGTGACAGGTACTCGGGTACTCAGATGGGCTGGTGACAGGTACTCGGGTACTCTGATCAGCTGGTGACAGGTACTCGGGTACTCTGATGGGCTGATGACAGGTACTCAGATGGTCTGGTGCCAGGTACTTGGGTACTCAGATGGTCTGGTGCCAGGTATTTGGGTACTCAGATGGGCTGGTGACAAGTACTTGGGGGTACTCAGATGGGCTAGTGACAGGCACTCGGGTACTCAGATGGGCTAGTGACAGGTACTCGGGTACGCAGATGGACTAGTGACAGGTACTAGGGTACTCAGATGAACTGGTGACCGGTACTTGGGTACTCTGATGAGCAGGTGACAAGTACTCAGGTACTCAGATGGGTTGGTGACATGTGCTTGGGTACTCTGATGGTTTGGTGACAGGTACTCGGTACTCAGATGGGCTGGTGACAGGTACTCAGATGGGCTGGTGACAGGTACTCGGGTACTCAGATGGGCTGGTGACAAGTACTTGGGTACTCTGATCGGCTGGTGACAGGTACTCCGTGGGCTGGTGACAGGTACTCTGGTACTCAGATGGGCTGGTGACAGGTACTCGTGTACTCAGAAGGTTGGTATTCGGGTACTCTGATGGGTTGGTAACAGGTACTCTGATGAGATGGTGACATGTGCTCGGGTACTCTGATGGGTTGGTGACAGGTGCTTGGGTACTCTGATGGATTGGTGACAGGTACTCTGGTACTTAGATGGGCTGGTGACAGGTACTTGAGTACTCTGATGGGCTGGTGACAAGTACTCAGGTACTCTCATGGGCCGGTGACAGGTACTCGGGTACTCAGATGGGTTGATGACAGGTACTCGGGTACTGTTATGGGCTGGTGACAGGTACTCAGATGGGTTGATGACAGGTGCTCGGGTACTTTGATGGGCTGTGACAGGTACTCGGGTACTCTGATGGGCTGGTGACAAGTACTCAGGTACTCTCATGGGCTGGTGACAGCTACTCGGGTACTCTGATGGGCTGGTGACAGCTACTCGGGTACTCTCATGTGCTGGTGACAGGTACTCGGGTACTCTGTTGGGCTGGTGACAGGTACTCGGGTACTCTGTTGGGCTGGTGACAGGTACTCTGGTACTTTGATGGGCAGGTGACAGGTACTCGGGTACTTTGATGGGCAGGTGACAGGTACTCGGTACTTTGATGGGCAGGTGACAGTCACAGCGTCTGAGTCCCCAGCCCCATAAGGAAGTTGGGTGAAGATGGACATTTCCTACTGGGGGGACAGCGCGGGCGTCGATTGCAGGGAAGTGGCACATAATAGGCTAGTATGTGATGCATACTAGCCTATTATGCTTTTACTTTGCAGGGTAATAAAGAAGAAGTAAAACCCATCAGAGTTTACTTCCTAACAAAACAAACGAGGTTCCAAAGGGACCTAGAGGACTGGACGAAGGACAAAATCTTTGACTTGATGCGAACAAGAGGACGCAGTGGCTCGCGGAGGAGCAGAAGATGGCCACGCTCAGGATCAAGAGGGGCACCCACATCGGAAAGTGAAGACGAATTATATTGATTGGTTGGTTTTTTAGAAGAGGAACAGACATCACCCGAAGTAGTAGCTCAGATTAAGGGAATTCTAAAGGCCACCGGAGGAAGAAAAGATGGAAACCGAAAAGGAATGCGCAGAAGGAGATCAAACCAGGAGGAGATAACCAGGACCAACACAAGAAGCCAGATGAGGTAAATCGTACCCTCAATAAAAATGAACATAACCAACCCAGTACCACTCAGTTTAATGAATACATAAATACCATCATTAACCTCTCAGAATTTGTGCTACAGGATAGAAATAAGAAGTTTCTGCTTAAAGGCCTCTTTTTCTCCTACTGTCTCGATGAATCAGTTTGAAGTTTTCTTGTTAAAAGTTTTTATTGGGATATAGAGAAATGAGCAAGAACATAGGTAACATAAAAAGATTAAATGTTACAGACCAGGTACAAGCACGGTTAAGGCAGTCGGCTCGCTTGTAACAACGAGTGAGAAACTTAGAACATGAACCGTGGGAAGAACCCACATCATATATATGGGATACAGCAGAACAAGTAATAGGACAACAGGTATTGGGGGGGTAACAGTACAAACAATGGGACTTACCCTCCGCAGACACCCCTAGTGGGAGCATACTATGCCTGTGAAGGAAATCCCAGTATATACGAACTGAAAATTGAGATTAGGATCAGGTCCCATATTTGCATAGCGGAGACAATCCGACTTGAGCCGGTGAAGAGGGTTTTGCGTATTGCAGGGTACCAGAATCTGGAGGATAGAGGGAGGGGAAGAGAGAAGTAGAGGAAGGAAGGGTATAGCAGGAGCAGAGATCAGGAGAAAGAGGGTAAGGAGCGAGAGAAGGGAAGAGGCCAGAATGGGGAAAGTCCGCCTGGGGGTCCCGACACCCCACATCTTAGCGTTTGGTATGGGTAATCAAGCTGGGGGTGTAGTGTCACCATGGGAGGAGGGTCTCAAGGTCGAAATTAGGTGAGTGGAAAAGGGTTATCCAGGGGGTCCATGTTTTTTCGAACTTAGCTGGGGATTCTTTTTCTACTGCTCAGTTTGAAGTTTTCAAAGACATTACAATCTTCTTGCGAAAGGTATTTTTGCGACAAGTTCACCAAAATGCCAATCAGTCAAACTGAAAATTCTCAAATCGATGATCAAGATGAAGAGGTACTGGCAATACGAACATCATTAATGAGTGAGAGTGAAGACCACTTAACCCAAACCCCCCACCCCCGTGGAAAAGAGGTGAACCGCCTGATTAGGTCCATGAAGATGCCACAATTCTGAAAAAATTGGTGGCTGTGT
>BLSH010093681.1:1147154-1160441 GCA_018402905.1 Glandirana rugosa
CGGAAGAATACTGTGTACCCCAATACGAGTAGGACTCCTAGTAGGATGAGCATAACCCCATGTGTCATAAGAAGGCTGTGTCTGTCAGTGAACTCAGAGAAAAGGATTTTACGGTAAGTTATACAAAAAATCCCTTTTTTGTTCTGATACCTGTGATGTTATAATTTCCTCTTGCAGTGGCATGTCTCCAGCCGATGCTGATTTCCAGATTCTGGAGATTTCTAGAAGACTCGACCTGTATGGAACCCGCTTTCACCTTGCATCTGACCGTGAAGGTGCCAAAATCAATTTGTCAGTTTCTCATATGGGTGTACTGGTTTTTCAGGTAATGTTTGAAATTCATATACAAAAATGTTTGAAGATATTCTTTGTGTATATATTAAGTACTTAGCTAAAATAAAAACTGCAGTGGTGTCTGCTTTCACTGGTACCATGTGGATTAAAGTACTAAAGCCTAGTGTATTTAATCTGAAACACATCTGGGTAGGTTAAATAAGCACATAATTATTTTCAGCAAGGTCCAAAATAACTCACGTTTTGAGCATTTTTAGCCACAAGAACCTACTGCCTCAGCACCGCATGCCGGAAATTCAAGTCGGGTCTCACAACATCAAGGGTCAGCTGATACAATCCTCCGAACTACATGTTCCATCTTTCATAGTGCCCCTCTTTTTGAAAAGACTTTGGCCTATCTTTTTGAAAAGACTTTGTCCTATGTGAGATGCTGCCTGTGTATGTCAGAAGACGGTAGGCTCATCACAGGGGACATAAACGCATGAGTGGCTCTTGTGAATCCTGCTTGGTAAAGGAGACATCCACAAACAGGAGTTATCTACAGGTATGTGACCTGCCAAACGTAGAAAAAACACTTTTAAAAAATTGAGACAAAGCATTTCATCCTGAATTCCAGCTATGGATTTTCTTGCATAGTTACATTGGTACAACTTGGGGATCACTGTGAAAGCAAGGAATCACTGTAGCAGTCGCCGCTACTACACTGATCACATCTGTCTACTTGATCCCATGGAAAGCGACTGCCCTGCTGCATATTAACCAAAGGGTTGGTTGCTCTCTAAGCAGAAGTGCCATTGACAGCCTTGAATTTTTCTCAGGTAATGCAGGATGGTGATGTCACAGTCTCCATCTGTCCATTCAGAGAATGCTTTGCATTCGTTGATAAAATTTCAAGGCCTTGAATGCACCTGTGAATGACACCTGTGCCAAGCACGCTTCCCCTTGTGCTCGGGGATCACTATAAAAGTGGTGACTACTACTTTGATTCTCCACTTCCACAATGGTCCCTCAAGCTAGACCACTGTAATTATGCAATAAAATCCATACCTGGACTTCAGCTTGAAAAGCATTGTCTCCCTTTTTAGAGGCTGGCCTTTGTTCTTTGGTTAGTCCCATAATCACAGTCCTATTTTCACAGCGGTCCTACACAGATTGCATAAGCATAATTACAATGGTCCATGCTGCACTAATGTTACTATGCAATAAAATGTATACTTGGAGTTCAATTTTAACCACTTGCCACACGCCCCCACAGTACATTTACTATGAGCAGGCATCAGACACACTGCGACATACTGGTGGTTGAGGTATCGTGATCATTATGACCAATCATAGCGATTACATGTTAACAAAACAGTCATGAAAGGCTTCCATTTATGACTGCTTACTGTTGTGATGCTGTGAATGGCCCACAGCCATTACATGGTACTTGGCAACCTGTACCATGTGATTAGCTGTAACCAGTCACAGATCACATAGGTAGACAAGCTGTCATGAATGAGAGCCATACATAACAGTTAAAACCATTGCCTATAACAGTGATCATCACTGTTCTAAGCAATAACAGTGTAAAAAAAAAATCCCTGATCACCCCTCCCCCTAAAGTAGTACAGTGTCACTACTCTGCTAAGAGTATGTAAAAAAAGAAAAAAAAGTTTACCAAAATTGAATAAAGCATTTAATTTTTTTTTTTTTTTTTTACATACTGTCACCAATCAGTATCCCTGATCATCACCCCATCAGTCATATGATGATGACACTGTTCTGCACTGGTGGCAGTATGTTAAAAAAAAATTGTGAAAAAAATGTATTTAATTTCTTACAACTTAAATTGTATGTAAATCTGTTTCATGAAATGTGAGTTGGGCACATATATCTGAGGTGTTTCCTTATCTCTCTTCAAAGCTGAGTCCTGTGTGTTTCTTGTGCTCTGTAAGCTCTGGTATCAGCCTGATAACTTCTGACAAAGTTCTCTGACACAGGAGATAAAAGCAGCTTGAAATTTGTGTGGTGGGAGGTTGCTATAAATAGATTAGTACAGAGCTGCCCGGTTCACAGGACAGCTCTGCAAGTCTTTGCCTATGTGCAGGGGGACTGTAGGCCACACCCGCCCATCAACCAATTCCCCAAATACAACCATGACTGGAAAAAACACTCGCCACACTGTTTTGACAGAAAATGGCTACTTTATTGGTTTACACATTTTGTAACCATTATCAATAATAAAATACTTGTATAACATAACACCAAATAGGCTTTGCCCAGTTTTGAGAACTCAAGCAACTTTATTGACAAAGAAACCAGGTCCCCACCAGCCGGCTTGGGAAACAAGCCAGGCCTACCCCAAAGCCATTGCCATTTCAATGCTACATTGAAGCCCCAGATTGAAGATATCAGCACCTGCAGTATCTCACAAAAGTGAGTACAACCCTCGCATTTTTGTAAATATATTATTATATCTTTTCATGTGACAACACTGAAGAAATTACACTTTGCTACAATGTAAAGTAGTGAGTGTACAGCTTGTATAACAGTGTAAATTTGTTTTCCCCTCAAAATAACTCAACACACAGCCATTAATGTCAAAACTGCTGGCAACAAAAGTGAGTAAACCCCTAAGTGAAAATGTCCAAATTGGGCCCAATTAGCTATTTTCCCTCCCCAGTGTCATGTGACTCGTTAGTGTTACAAGGTCCCAGGTGTGAGTGGGGAGCAGGTGTGTTAAATTTGGAGTTATCGCTCTCACTCTCTCATACTGGTCACTGGAAGTTCAACATGGCACCTCATGGCAAAGAACTCTCTGAGGAACTGAAAAAAATAATTGTTGCTCTACATAAAGATGGCCTAGACCCTGAAACTGAGCTGCAGCACAGTGGCCAAGACCATATAGAGGTTTAACAGGACAGGTTCCACTCACAATAGGCCTCGCAATGGTCATCCAAAGTGGTTGAGTGCACGTGCTCAGCGTCCTATCCAGAGGTTGTCTTTGGGAAATAGATGTATGAGTGCTGCCAGCATTCCTGCAGAGGTTGAAGGGGTGGGGGGTCAGCTTGTCAGTGCTCGGACCATACGCTGCACAGTGCATCAAAATGATCTGCATGGATGTCATCCCAAGGAAGTCTCTTCTAAAGATGATGCACAAGAAAGCCCACAAACAGTTTGCTGAAGACAAGCAGACTAAGGACATGGATTACTGGAACCATGTGCTGTGGTCTGATGAGACCAAGATAAACTTATTTGGTTCAGATGGTGTCAAGCGTGTGTGGTGGCAACCAGGGGAGGAGTACAAAGACAAGTGTGTCCTATCTACAGTCAAGTATGGTGGTGGGAGTGTGATGGTCTGGGGCTGCATGAGTGCTGCCGGCACTGGGGAGGTACAGTTCATTGAGGGAACCATGAATGCCAACATGTACTGTGACATACTGAAGCAGAGCATGATCCCCTCCCTTTGGAGACTGGGTCGCAGGGCAGTATTCCAACATAATGACCCCAAACACACCTCCAAGATGACCACTGCCTTGCTATAGAAGCTGAGGGTAAAGGTGATGGACTGGCCAAGCATGTCTCCAGACTTAAACCCTATTGACCATCTGTGAGGCATCCTCAAACAGGAAGGTGGAGGAGCGCAAGGTCTCTAACATCCACCAGCAACGTGATGTCGTCATGGAGAAGTGGAAGAGGACTCCAGAGGCAACCTGTGACGCTCTGGTGAATTACATGCCCAAGAGGGTTAAGGCAGTGCTGGAAAATAATGATGGCTACACAATATTGACATTGTGGGCCCAATTTGGACATTTTCACTTAGGGGTGTACTCACTTTTGTTGCCAGCGGTTTCAACATTAATGGGTGTGTGTTGAGTTATTTTGAGGGGACAGCAAATTTACACTGTTATACAAGCTGTACACTCACTACTTTACATTGTAGCAAAGTGTCATTTCTTCAGTGTTGTCACATGAAAAGATATAATAAAATATTTACAAAAATGTGAGGGGTGTACTCACTTTTGTGAGATACTGTACATTTGAAAGGTGGACCCCATCTTGTCTATAAAGCTCTGGGATCTCCCCTTCAAGATCCACATGCCGATATGAAAAACCTCCTAGCAAAGGTATTTCGCCATCGCTCGATTGACTCTTTTTTTTCCATTACTCTGCGCAATGGGGAAGACAGCCAAGCCAACTGGGAAACTATCTCCGAAAAACCAATGGTTGTATCGGGTGAAGTTAAATGAAAACTATACAGATCCCTCTTAATCATAAACAAAAAAATCCAAAGTGTGGATGTTACCCAAGTCATTTCCTCCCAGATGTATTATCAGTATGGATGGTGGTGGCCAAATCTGATACAACTGGGACAAGTGAAAATAGAGCTGGTGCCACTTCATACCTCTCACACCCCTCCAGTACAGAATGAAGGTTTCCGGCTGCAAAGACAAATTAACAGAGTACCTTCATTGAGCCGCACGCTTCCATGCCCAGTATTTATAGGAGTGGCCCAGAATCCATACACAATGTTGCAAACTTAGGAGAATCACATTTAAAGGTTAGGCCTGTGCTGAACGCGGGTATCAGATCCTTGCCCTCCTCACTAGTGACAGAGGACCACCCAATCCCACACAAAGATTTTCCAGCTTTCGGGACCACAATCTACATGCCAGCAGCCTGAGAGCGATTGTCACCGGGCTAATTTAAGCAATTAACCCTTTCACTGCCATCACCTCTTCTTTTGGGACTGAGCAAGAGGAACTTGAGATTTTTAGCAATACCAATTATGATTGTAGAATAATCGCCTGTAACACGCTGTCACCACAGACAGGAATATTCAGCTCATTTATCCTAAACAGTAGCACTCTTCAAAGGAACAGGTTCGTTATAGCTTGCATTAAGAGCTTTAGGGACAAGATTAACACTTTTCAGGAATAATAATCCTCCCTGATATACAGTTTTCTGTATCAATATCATATCTCGGAATATGACCACGGTGCAGTCCCAAAACTAAGGAATTCTAGCTCATTATAAAAGTTGCATTAAAATAAGTCCAAACATGACAGGTTGCCAACATTCAATCACTCTAGGAGGAAGAAAAGCTACCCGTGGTTCCCCATATGATCGTGCCCATGGGTGTTTGGACTCAATTGGTTCAGTGTAAAATTCCGCATTCAACTATGTACTTTTTATTAAGATGTCACGTTCCTGTCTGGATTTATGAATCCTGTGTATATTTCTTACATTGGCATGAGGTATATGGGTCGCTGAGAGGTCACTTCTGCCTGAATGCCTCTTTTTACGACACTCATTATTTCAGAGCATCCTGCTCTATCTTATTGATGGATCTGGTTTATTGTTTTATGATCAGGCCTGCCAGCAAAACCAGACACCTTCCTGACTTGTAAAATGAGCCAGGAATTCCTTTACTGAAGGGAGGGGGGAAAAGGAGTGCGATACTGGCAGTGTGTGTCTCTTAGGCTAAAACTGTCATGGCTGATGTTTGAACAAAATGGTTGCCAGCTTTCGTGTGTCCAGCACCTAATATCAGGCCTGATATACATTTTGAAACAATTGGACCTCCACCTACCCATTCCCATTATAGCCGGGGCAGACAGTCCCTTTCCAGCGGCGTCAGATGCCACCCCTATCCTAAGGGAATGAGTTGAGAACTTTATGCAAACCCAATTGCTCCAGACAGCATTTCAAGACATAGGTAAACTGATACTTGGTAAGGGGGGACAAATCCAAATGGGCCAAAAAATGGCCAATCCCATATGGACCAGCAACCATGAATGCGTAACCACCTCTACCGGGCATACTGAGCTACATGCGGGCAAACTAACACATTCTCCACGACAAACTGGTCAGTTTTGGATTGCCTCAAAAAAAGGGGCAAACCCTCCCTTGTTCTAATGGAACATGTTCAGGTAATCTCCCAAGAGGACTCTTTGTTGGGCGCTGGAAGCAATTCTGAGACACGAAAAGTTCCAAAATAAAAAAACACAAAGGGCGTCTTAAAAAAGCAAAGCCTCGTAACTTGTAACACAAACTAAAAACGTAGACTCACAAAGCTGCTTCAGAATATTCAGACAAATGGGCCTTCTCCCATCTGGGACAAAATGTCTCTTCCTGTATCCCTTCAACGCCTGTTTAACAGAAAAAAAACTAGAGCAAGATGGGAGCCGCCGCAGGCAGAAGGATACCCTGGCTAAGGTCTTTGTAATATAGCTATAAGAAAAATCTTTATTCATCAGGGAATTCAGAAAAGGCAGGATATCCGACTCCGTGGGGTCATCCCAAGGCAAACCGGCATTGCCAGCAAAAAATATCCACTTCCTCTATGCGGTAGACTGAATAGAATAAGTATGAGGAGCAACTGATTGCCTAGTAGCATCACAAACCGGTGTCAAATCAGTTCCCACAGGAAGTCTAGATACTGCGTTTCTTCCTGTTCCGCCCTAGGAAGCAACTGTCGAAAATGATGCATCTGGAACCGGGGAAGAGAGTCAGCTACTACATTCAAAACACCCGGCGTGTGCTTAGCCTTAATCCATATATTACATTTTAAACACAAAAAAAAAACAAATGTCGCAGTATCTTAATGACAAACACCGAACCAGAAGATAGACAATTGACAGCGCAAAGAACCCCTTTATTATTGGTCTCTACCAAAATCCGTTTGCAAAAAATTGCCCCAAAGCGACCAAAATCATGAAAAGCTCCAGGAGCACAATGTTCCTAGTAGCCTTTTTCTGCTTCTAACCAGGCACCACAACTCCAATGTAACTCTCAGATAGCTGCAAAGCCACTGGAACCTGCTGCATCGGCAAATAAGTGGAAATCTGGAGCAAAAATAAAATCAGACTGAAAAAGGACCTTTCGTTGAATATTTTCAAAAAGTCAGCCCACACCACCAATCATCTTTCAGGGAACGTGTCAGGCAGATGTGTGCAAACGTAGACTTCAGGCCTGAAGTGGAAAGATATAAGCGGTGAGAAAAAATTCTGCCTACCGGCATCATTTTGCAAGTGAAAGCCAAAAGTCCCAGTAGCGACTGCATTTCTTTCAAGAGAACTTTCCGTCTTCTCAGAAAAAAAGATATCAAGTTCCTCATTTTCGTGATCTTCTCCAGTGGCAGACTAAATTCCATGGATTCAGTATTGATCAAAATTCCCAAAAATTCAACCAAAGATGCAGGGAGACAAGTCTTTTCTGAGGCCAAAGGCTCTCCGAAATGCTCCGTAATCACGCCAATCAAACTTGGCAACCGCAAACATAAATCGGAATCTGCTGGACTGATAAAAAAATCATCCAAGTAGTGCACCTGCAATCCTGACCAGATTCGAAACACACAACCCAGTGTAAGAAAATAGAAAAAGTATCAAAATATGTATAGGACAAAGAACACCCCATAGGGAGACATTTGTCAAAAAAATAAAAATCCTCAAAATAAAAACCCAAAGAACTGAACGCTGACGGGGAAATTAGCAAGAGCCTTAAAGCAGACTTGATGTCGGCTTTAGCTAAAAGGGCCGCCGACCTCCTGCCTTAACCTTGACAATTTGCTTCTTCAAAAGTAGCATAAGCCACCGAACGCAAAGCCTCATCAATTTCATCATTTAATGATCCTCCCTTAGGAAAGGAGAGGTGTTGAATCAAGCGGAAAGTATTAGGCTCCCTCTTGAGGACCACCCCCAATGGCGAGATGTGGAAGTTTTCAAAAGGAGGGGATACCATACGACCTTCCGCTATTTCCTTAAAAACCCTTTCCCGCACAATGTGCAGGAAATGCTGTACCGACTTTAAATTTCCACCACAGTGCATCCTTTACCTGAAAAAGGAGGAAGAGGAAAACCAAACGAAAAACCTTCAATGAGCAAGTGCACCTTCTCCCTGTTTGGGTATAGGTCCAACCAGGGGCGCATGTTTCCCAGCCTCACAGGCATGCAGGCTTTTGGGAAAAATATTTTGCCGAGACTGAGAGCCTGACCCTGCGTTCCTCCTGAAACATTTTTCCACAGGATGTGGCCCCGCAAAAAACGAGCATTCGCGTTTTGTACTTGCATGCCGTATCAAAACGACATTGATTTTCATTGAAGGGGAAACACCAACCCCTGCGGTAAACAGGGTTAACGGGGGTTAACTATGTTCTTTCTACTAGCAGGTGTCTTCTGTGAAAGGATCAAATTAAGCAATTGGCCCACATCCTTCATTCCCCACCGTAGGGTAGTGTGCGCCGCAAGCTTTTGACGAAAGGACTCGTAATAAAAATACCAGCCTAAGCCGCCAAAGCTCTTATAGGCCTCCAACACATGATCTAAGTGGTGAAAAAGGCCTTCGCTCACATTGGGGTGCTTTTCAACCAAAACGCTGGCAAAAACCATTTATTGAAAGAGCGTGGAATAGACCTGCGCCTATCCTATTCCTGTCTATCATCCCTTTTTTGTCAGTTTTATAAATAAAATCCTTTGCTGCAGGAAGGAGAGACAACACATCGACAAAATCCCCCTACCAGATTTTTTCCTTCACTGATCATGGTAAATGGTAACCTAAGGGAGAGACCTCACATGGCATTACCTCCTTCAAACATGCTTCAGGCACTGACATTCTAGCTGACCCAGAGGACAAGTGTGCAGTTGTGTACTGTAGTGTGCTCTCTAATTGGCTATATGACCCAGGAGCTGTAAATTTAGTAGCAGGAAAAGAAGTAGAGACAGCCCAGAGGAGGACACAGCGCAGAAGCGGGGGGAAAAAGCCAGAGATGGAAATCCCAGCAGAGGATATTGCAATATGAATAGCTAACAGGTAAACCATAATATCAGGGATAGGCGTATACAGTAGAGACTGACCCTGTGCAGCTGGAACCGGAGCTGGAGCACTAGGGCCTGGCTGCAACATCTCAAACGGTGCACCCGGGACCAGGTCACTTTGCGGAGTCGTCATCTGTGAGGAAGCTGCCGCTTGCTGTGGTGAAGCCGCTTGTTGTCTGGCACTTGCAGAGCCGGGCGGCGTCATTCTGTGCTGCCTTTCCATCTGTGGTCTTGCTGTACCACCCCTTCTTCTGGCAGGGGACTGTGAGCAGGGCTTCCTCTTTTTCCCAGTTTGTCTCCTGGGCTCCTCCATGCCAACGTCTTCAGCTCCTCCCACGGGCACAGAGAAATCCTCTCCACTCACCGCCACAACCACAGGTTGCTCAGGAGGCATGCTTCTACATCTCTAAGGGGAAGGCCGCGCTGACACTTGTTCCCCCTACTGCTGCCGACTCTCCGCTCCACGCTGTTCCTCTTCTTCCACCTCAGGTAGCGGTGTAACCAGCATTCTCCCCCGCACCCCTCCACTCTAAGAAGCTGCGGACAAGTGCTTCCATGCTCAGGAGTGACAGAATTCCTGCACGCTGCTCCCAGCTCTTCTTCCAACTTCCTGGCGCTGAAAAGGAAGACCCAATCCCCAGCAGCCCTTATATAACATCCCAAGGGAGCTTCCAGAAAGTTCCAGGAAATCCCATTGGACAATCCCAAATATCCCTTCACAATATTTAAAGGGCCAGCGCCCCTATTCAGCCTCTAACAATACACATCCTATATATTTTATATAATACCTTAACAGGGCCGGGTGGGCCCAAATAAGTGTGCCCTTTTTGTACATTTTCCAATCAGCAGTCTTGGCTGTATGCCTAGATTCCACTCCCAGTCTTGCACAGGAAGAGAAAATCCTATAACCTGAGGTAAGAATTCTAAAGACTACAGAAAGGGAAAGACAGGAGATATGCAAGTAAAACTTATATAGGGAGATTTGATTAATCTCTGTATCATCTGAGGCTGTTCACTTCACTGGGTATATATGAGGGTTTACATCCACTTTAACCCTTTCTCTGCTAGGCCCTGTGTTCCATTCTTGCACTCAGGTGGCCAGACCATTTTTGCAATTATTCCTTTGCTTTTTTTTCCCTTACAGCTTTCAGAGTTTGTTAAAGACCCCCAAACCATATATTTTCTGAAAGCACATGACCAGTAGAATACAAATAAGGTGCTACTGATTTTTAGGGCAAAATTATATTTGCGCAATTGTTTATTAAAACAACATTTACGCTAAAAATACACTAAAATCATTATTAGTAGATAAAAACACAGAACATTTTACAAAATTCCTACTAAATATAAAAGCTAACCTGTATTGAGTTAATAAATAACCACTATTTGTAAATTTTAAGTTACGCCTTTTTGCGAAATGGTGAAAAATGGAACATACGCAAAAATGTAAATATCCAGAGGTTTTCATTTTTCCCTTACAGCTTTCAGAGTTTAAAGACCTTCCCCAAACCATATATTTTCTGAAAGCACATGACCTGTAGAATAAAAGGAAGGTTCTTCTGATTTTGACGCCCTGTGATATTTTGTGCAAATGTTTATCAAAACAATATGTTCGCTAAAAATTCTCTAAAATTTTTTTGCCGATATAAACACAGCAAATGTTAATAAATTCCTGCTAATTATAAAGTTTGAGTTCTAAATTGAGTTAATAACAAATATTTGTCATTTTTAAATTACGCCTTTTTTGCAAAATGGTGAAAACTGAATGGACGCAAAAATGTAACCACATTTCTCCAAAAATCTGAAGGTTTTCATTGTTCCCTTACAGCTTTCAGAGTTTGTTAAAGACCCCCAAACCATATATTTTCTTAAAGCGAAGGACCAGTAGAATAAAAAGAAGGTGCTACTGATTTTTAAGGCCCCATGATATATGCGCATTTGTTTACCAATCAATATTTTTACTAATAATACACTAAAATCATTATTAGCAGATACAAACACAGCAAATTTTACAAAATTCCTGCTAAGTTCCTTCTAAATATAAAAGCTAAACCTGTATTGAGTTAATAAATAACAAATTATTTTAAATTGTGCCTTTTTGAGAAATATTGAAAATCGGGCATACGCAAACATTTCTCTAAAAATCTGGAGATTTTCCCTTTTCACTTAAAGCTTTCAGAGTTTGTAAAAGACCCCCAAACCATATATTTTCTAAAAGCAGGTGCTACTGATTTTTAAGGCACCACGATATTTGCGCAAATGTTTATTAAAACAATATTTTTGCAAAAGATACACTAAAATCATTAATGGTAGATTCGTACATTGCAAAATGTACAAAATTCCTGCTAAATTCATAGTAAATCTAAAAGTCAAAACTGTATTGAGTTAACTAAATAACAAATATTTTTACGTTTTAAATTGCACCTTTTTGTGAAATTGTTAAAACTGAAGAAAACACAAAACTGTAAATAAATAAAAACAAGTTGCTCTCAAAATCTGGTGGTTACCATTTTCACTTACAGCTTTCAGAATTTGGACCCCTCGAACTAGACATTTTATGAAACCATATGACCTGTAGAATAAAAAAAAGTGCTACTGATTTTTTTTGGGTCCCGCAGTAATTGCGCAAATGTTCATCATATCGCTTTTTTCCCTAAAATACACTAAAATCATTAATAGTATGCATAAACAAAACATAAATTACAAAATTCCTGCTAGATTACTACTAAAGCATCATTCACGTGTGGCATACTAAAGTGTACATCCATGGAGGGCCATGTTTACCCACACAGGGAAGCACAGCTGTTCCGTGCATCCCCGTACAGGCAGTCCCATATATGTCAGTTGGGATGCAATGGCTGCAAACCGTGCCGGAACAAGGTCACCCAGCGCCTAGGACGAACTTTTCAAACTGCGCCCCCCCCCCCCACATTCACGCTTGACTATCATGTTACCTACATATGGAGTGCAGAAGTCAGGATTGGATAGATTACACAGTGCAAGAAGCAAAAATAAATGTGAGTGCAGGAGTCGGGAACAGGGCTATTTTTAAAATAAATTGGGCCCTGCTTCTAGAGGAAAGTACAGCGTGTGGCAAAAACTAAATGCAGCTTTCACTGTGTTGGCTATTGGGTTGAGGCTTAAAGGGGTGTACAGTGCAAGGGTTCAGTAGCAAGTGATGCAGAGTTCAGGGGTCAGTAGTGACACAGAGTTCAGACTTTTATGACTATGGAAGTGGGGGAAGGGGGGCATTCAGAAGATCCAAACATTTTTCGGGTAGTGAGGGCCACTTTAAGGTTATTTTACTGTTTGTTCAGAATATCTACAATACTTTAGGGTGCATGAACTGGGGAGTGGTTCAGAAATATTAGCCTGTAAAACAAAAATGTAATATATTGCAGCTTACCAATCATTAGATGTGGTGGCTGTATTGGTTTTCTTTTTTTAGGCTTTAGGCTCCTACTCTGGATAAAGGAGCACAAGGGGCACAGCAGACAGCAGCACTATCAGTCGGGGGGGGAAGGGGAATGTTAGATGAACTAACAGATTTCGATACACCAACAAATTGAAATAAAACTCCAGTTCACACTTCATAATTTACTGTAACATATTTTCTTCCCCTTTTAGTAAAAAGATTTTAATTAAAGCTGAGTTCCACCCAGAATTTTTTTTTTTTACATCATTCAAGTCCTTTGCCTATATAGACTTACCTAAGGAAAAAAAAATTTTTATACTCACCCTAAGTCACTTGTTGCTAGGTGGTCCCTGTATTCTGCCCCTATTTGGTCCTAGGCTCTTTTTCACTTCCTGCTTCCCCTGGCCTCCTGGGAGATGCGACTCATCTTTTCCCAGGAGTCAGTGGGCTTCCCTGTACTGTAAAATCGTGTTATTTCCAGACAGGAAATTACACGATTTAAGGCAGACTGAGATCGAGGAGTGCATGATGGTTACCCACCATGCACTTCTTTCAGGAAGAGATGCCAGGAGACTATGGATGGGCTTCAGGTGCCCTCACCTAAAATGGAAAAGTCCAGCAGTGAGAGAAACGAAATTGTGAGTAAAAAATACATGTAATTAGTAGGCGGTTTGAAAGTAAGGAAATAAAAGGTTACATCTATTTAGTATTAAGAGTGGATGCGCATATATATATATATATATATATATATATATATATATATATATATATATATATATA
>BLSH010093681.1:1177174-1195289 GCA_018402905.1 Glandirana rugosa
ATTTCTTTTTTTATGAATACGAAACGGTGATCGGTGATTTGGTTAAGTTCGACAGTGCAATCTAGAAAAGTTCCCAGAAGGTGAAGGTCGTTTTATAACCCTTTTGGGGTGCCATGTTAGGTTGAGTATAAAACGGATTAAATACATTAAACAGGTAAATTCACTGGTGAAAACCGAAGAGTATACCCTTGTTATCCTGCAGGAAGGACCTGGAGCCCTAAAAAGGCAGCTCTTTTATAATTGGTATTCAGCTCTTGTGTAGTGTGCTGCAATAAAAATTTAATGTTGACCAGCATGTGGCCTTGTATTTAAAATCTCCAACAAGCAGCTGTTTCTTGAGCTGGCCCATATTTCTGAGTGAATGCTGGGGTTTTCCCAATATTTTGCTGGAAGTGGAAGACCCTTGAAAAGATCTAACGTGACAGCTTGAATTGGTTTAGTGGCTAGTGGCAAAGCATAAGTATTTTTTTCTTTACTACATACTAACTGAATGTAAGTCCATCTAAAACGGATATTTTGTTTTGTGTGGCCATTTAAAGCTTATTGAATGCTTTGGAGGCTTCAATGATCATATTTCCAAGCAGTAGTTTGTGTCACCCACAAGTCATAATGAAGATGTTATTCTCTTGGTTATGGTTTTTCCAATAGTTTTTTCTACATTATGGAGAGGAGAATAGCAGAATGGAGGATCCTGATGATGATATCCTCCCTGAAGTCTGATGCCAGTGATACGAATATCAATTTTGTACCAGTTTTGGAAGACTTCTATGAAGTCTTGGAAGCAAAAATGACTACATAGAATCGAACGGTTCACAGAAATGTCCTCAATGGTTTTGATCTTTTCCCCATTTTAAGCAACCAGATTATGAAAACTGGTTTGTAAGTCTATCAGAAATGCCCTTTGACATTGTAGTGTTTTCTATATGTCAAAAAATTTGCAGTAATACAAAGAAATCACCTAGTCCGCCAACGCAGGGGATACGACTGGTGACATAAAGAACATGGATGCATACGTATAACATAAACAAAGGAGGGAACACCTTCTTTCAAACCTCATCACATTCGACCTAAATATAACATACATTATCTCACAAAAGTGAGTACACCCCTCACATTTTTGTAAATATTTTATTATCCTTTCATGTGACAACACTGAAGAAATGACACTTTGCTACAATGTAAAGTAGTAAGTGTACAACAAGGTGAGGAGTACAATGACAAGTGTGTCTTGCCCACAGTCAAGCATGATGGTGGGAATGTCATGGTCTGGGGCTGCATGAGTGCTGCCGGCACTGGGGAGCTACAGTTCATTGAGGGAACCATGAATGTCAACATGTACTGTACTGAAGCAGAGCATGATCCCCTCTCTTCGACAACTAGGCCGCAGTGCAGTATTCCAAAATGATAATGACCCCAAACACACCTCCAAAATGACCACTGCCTTGCTAAAGGATGTACTCACTTTCGTTGCCAGCGGTTTAGACATTAATGGCTGTGTGTTGTTATTTTGAGGGGACAGCAAATTTACACCATTATACAAGCTGTACACTACTTTACATTGTAGCAAAGTGTCATTTCTTCAGTGTTGTCACATGAAAAGATATATTAAAATATTTACAAAAATGTCAGGGGTGTACTCACTTTTGTGAGATACTGTATATGATTGTCAACATTGTAGTGTTTTCAAAGTATTTACCAAAGAATTGCCATGTATTTATAGACTGAATGCAAGATACAAGGCAGCCTGTTTTTCAGCATCCTTACAAAACTGAAATATTTGTTTTAGGTAGTTATCCTTTTTATTAGCATAACCTGCTCTTACTAAAAATAGTTTAGTTTAAACGATTTCAGCACCCAACTGATGGTTTAAATTGCTTTCTAGGATTTCCCCTATAACCACATCATCATAATCTGTGTGATTACATTCTTGATGTAGACTTTGTAGTAGTATAAGATTATTTTACAATTTGGGGCTAGTTAGAGAATAGCGAGAGGCAAGGCCAATGACCTTATAGGTTACAATCAAGGGTAAGAGTGCATGTTATGGAATTACTCACATGTCTGTAGTCATTAGTACTTATCTCTCATGTTGAGTCCCTTCAACATTGCTTGTATGCATAGTACCTGCTTGTGTGTTAACCATTGGGCTTCGGTGTCAGTGGGATCCTCCTGATGCATTGCTCTCTGTCCTGCAGGAGACACAGCAAACCCAGAGTGTCCCCTTGCACTGTGACTTCTGACTCTCCAAAGCAGGTGCGTGTAGATATACAGCACTGGGTGCCTCATGCTTTGCTGTCTCTCTTGCTTTTTCTGTTTTCTGTGGTCCCTTAGATCCCCGAGCCTTTTCCTTGCTTTGCTGCTTACTGGCTAATATTTGCTGCGTTTCCGTATGGCACCTTTCATCTGTTTCTCCTCCCTCATTAGCTTTTTTTTTTTTATTTGGTTACTGTATTGCTTGGGCCTAGGTCAGCACAACATGGGAATGGGGGGGTCTAGACTGCTTTTGATCTTGACAGTGCTTAGTGACTTCCTTTACACTGAAGTGAAAGCTCAAACAATATTATTGGCCCCACCAGCTGTCTTCTGTGAACTACAAAACTCCACCTCCCTATGTAATGGAAATGAGGAGAGGAGGTGGTTTTTATAATCCAAATGAGGAGAGCAGCCTAGGGTGGCAATGTTGTTGCTGAGTGCTGTCATCTTATGATAAGTAGTGTGTTACTGGTAAGATCACACACTGATAATAAAAGAAAAAAAGCCTGCAAAAGGAAAACTAATAAAGACCCCACATCTAAAGACTAATATGCTGCAATGTATTATATTTGTGTTGTTTTCCTAGCTTATTATCTTCTTGACCTCTATACTGCCAAAAGGGCAATTGAAAACCATGCATGTTGTTCCTACCTTGACATACCCTTTGTTTCATGTGCTACAAGCAACAGGTATATATTTATGTACTTGGCTTAGTATGTACTCCTGTGATGTGTACAAATGTAATACTGTGATTGCTCATGCACATCTAGGTACATTTATTTCATTTGGCTAGATTGAAGAGTGGGTTCCTTAGGACCTGTTTCACCAGTAGGTACATCTACTATTCAGGAACATTAAGTGGCCAAATGGTCATACAGCAGTACACAACAGATAATTTTATCTCAAGAGGCTCAAGCAATACAGACTATGGATGCTGACTGAAATTACTGTATGTTTCCGTCCTCTTAATAATTTTACATGCTACATGAAAGCACTTTTTTTTAGCCACGTGCAATTTATATAACAAAAGAGAGAGCAACCCATATACTCTCCTAGGTCACATTCACTGTGCTTATAATTACCAATATAACTGTGGGGAATTCTCCTACTATACTTTCTAAATGGTCAGCATGGGCCTTAATGTCATTTCTTGATATAACAGCTAGTGCAAAGGTAATGGATGGGTGATTTGACTGCTGAAATCTCTCCTTAAATATATATGTTGGCATGACTATGCATCTAGATTCAGACTTTTTAGTCTGTTATTGATGTTTCTCAGTTTCACATGATGATTCATCTTCAAACGATCGTTATCTTTTAAATATTTGTCACTATCTTTTATTTTTTTTTCTCTGCATTTTCCCTTTTATTTTGCATTTCCGCATTTGCAAATTTCATGCTACTTTCTACTTGTGATAAGTTGTTCTTTAGTAGTTTATAGAGGTGAAGATCAACATTAATATACCTAATATTGTTCTTTGACATGTTTTTAATTTCAGTCTGTTTGTACTTCCAGATCATCACTTTCACTGAGAGTTTGAAGACTCCTCCATTGCCTTCTCCTCTTACCCTGTCCCCTCAACCTGTATCCAACCCTCCTACCTCCTTCCCACAGAAAAGCATTGCCAGAGTTGAACATATTCCAGCCTCTCCATGGAAAGAAGAACCCACCAGAATACCAGAGACCGCGGGACCACCAGCTCATTCACCATTACAAGGTCTTTCACCCCACCCTATCCCTTCCTTACACAGTAGACAGTATACCATAGAAAGCCTGGAATCAGAAAATGCTCAGCAGGTTGAGGATGTCAGGTTGTGGGTATCGGGTGTTCCTGATTCTCTTTTGCTTACTGAGGAGTTTATAGATGATGATCCAGCTGACATCTCCTTCAGTGGAGGAGCAGAGGTATATAATTATGGGGGAAGAATGACTGCATCTGACCACGAGGACATTCTACCAGAAGAGTATTATCTGGATGATATGGATGTGAGAGATTTCAATGGTAATACAAGGCCAACAGATGCTAGTGAGTTATTTGAGGTGAAGGCTCAGGCTAGTCTTATGCAGAGTCTTCTTAGCCCATCAGAAAATGGCTCACTTCTCAACAACCGCTCAGAAAGTAGCTCTCTGCTCCATCATCACTCTGAAAGCAGTTCCCTCACCAACCTTAATGGTATTCCAAGCTTTTCACGTTCTGAAAACCACTCCACCGCCAGCTCAATGATCAACTTTCCAGCCTGCTCTGTGCGGTCAGAATCTAGCTCTGCTCTCCAATTTGGAGATATACTGGACCAGCTTGAACAGCTTAGCTACCCCCCAACAACTACAGAAGACTCCAGCAGTTCGGATGGTGATTCTTGGGACTCTGAGGAAGAGACCCCACTTGACATCAACTTATTTTTCAGCAATCCACTGACCCAGTATGCCAGTTTTAGCCAACTTGGGATGCAGGATAAAAAGGGACCACCAGACATCTGATTTTTCATATTACAGTGTGTTAACTAGATCAAGTGATCAGATAGAATGCAAAGCAGCCTTAGCTACAAATGTTTTGTAAACTGAGGCATCATTGTCCCAGGAATGTGTTTTAGTGATTAGTTTACACTTTAAATTAAATTTTAAGGTTGCAACAAGTGGGAGACAACTGATCTGTTGACTCCATTGGTTATACAGGAAGAACAGCTAAACACAGTAAAAATTGTGGTTATCTTTATAGCTGTACAATAATTGCATTGTACATATTGTATCCTCTTCCTGATGAGTGGCAGCTTTCAGATAGCCATACCTAGGTTATCTTGTAAATATAAAATGCCAAATCTCTGTGGCTATTTTCCTTTAGAAAACTGAATATATTTTAAAGAGAATTGCACCATTATGTTTATGTGCCACTTATGGCACGTTGATTTGTTATGATTTTGCAGGTAGTGCAGTACTATCTCACGCTCACTGTGTGTTGCCTTGTTTTCACTAATCCTCTGCGTTTTATTTCACTTTCTCTTGCATTGTCCTCACACTATGCAACCCTTTTAACTACCACTACTTGGAAGCCTAATTCTTTCACTAGTCTTTTCATATCACTGTGTGGAAGTCTAATACCTTTACTAGTCTCTTCATATTGCCACTTGGAAGTCTAGCACCTTCAGTATTTTTGATAATGTTGCTTGGAAGTCTAATACCTACACTAGTTTTTTCATATCGCTGCTTGTAACGCTTCAAGGCCCATTCAAATAGCAGCTGTATTATTGGAACAAGGCCGCTGGTGTATAGTGTCAAGGCATCGGTGTGGATGTGCGTACACAGCACAATACACAAGATTGTTTTTTTTTTTTGTTTGTTTTTTTTTTTGCACACTTTATTGAAATTTGTTTAATTAAATCAGAAATAAATCAAAAAACAAAAATGCAATCTATTTCAGATTGCCAATCCTTAATTGCGGTGGCTGCATTTTTTTGCCTGTTAATCTAGCCAGTAACACTCTTATTTTAGTATGGCTCCACTATACTGGAGGAGCAATGGAGTCACCTTTGGACAGCAGCATTGTCAGTCTGGGGAGAGGGCATTGTTAGATGTACTAGCAGATCTAAATTGACTTGACTAACAAATTAAAGCTAAACTCCAGCTAACACAGTTTAAGCAGTTACAGCAAGTTTTGTTTTTTTGGGGGGTAAAAAATTTACAGAAAGGAATAAAAGCAGATTATTGTAAGCACCCTCTGTCAGTGATAAATGGTTTGTCTTAATCATCTAACTCGGTGGTCTCCAAACTGCTGCCCGGGGGCCAGATTCAGCCCTTTGCCTGCTCTATCTGGCCCTTGGGGCACTATTCATGCCACTATGTGACACTAGTTTGCCCTCTGACACCAAAATGGGGCACAATTCATGCTACCGGCACCAACAATGGGACACTATTCCTCCCCCTAATATCAAAGGCACTGTTTACTCCCACTGATGCCTGGAACATTTTCTATTTAGGCTATCCACAGTCCGGCCCCCCCTTAAGTCTGAAGGACCGTAAACTGGCCATTAGTTTAGAAGGTGGGCAGGTGGGAAGATGCTTTTGGTGAGCAGCTTGATATATTAAAAGAAGTTGAAAAATAAAAGGCTTGTTGGTTGGATCACCAGGTGGAAGTAATGGAAAAAAAGGAAACAAATACAAGCGCTAATCTCGCCTAATGTTTAGGCTCATCAAGCATTTTTTCTGCTCAAATGTTTCCTGAACGTGCTAGTAATGTTTTATTTTATTATTTTTTTTTGTTCAGCCTGTACATGCCTGTGTGTGCATGGCCACATAGGTTAACATGGAGAGGCGTTTAGAGGCTGAAAAAAAACCTGTCAAACTCCCTTAAAAGCTGTTTGCATGAAGCCTCATATATTCACTTATCTTTTCATGTTGCTGCTTGGAACTCTAAAACCTTCATTAGTCTTTTTATGTCAGTGCTTGAAACTGATATATTCACTGGTGTTTTAAGGCCACTTTCACACAGGCTGTCTGATTAGGTCCCCCTGTCAATTTTTCTTGATCGGACCCTCCATTCAACCCTATGGAGCGGCGTATGTTAGACATGTCCGCTGACACCCGCTGCTATCCGATCCGATCCTGTCCGAAATAACCAGACAGATGGTGGTCCTATTTTCCATCCATCTGGTGGATCAGATTTTTTTTTCATCCCTTCTCCCCCCCTAAAGGAGAGTGGGGACTCTGACGTGTCTGTCTCTGCACAGTGAGCAGAGAGAGACCTGTCATCCGCCTGCTCAGCGGGGATCTGTCTGGAAAGATTCTGTGTTGAAATTTTAAAGTTCATTGTTGGCATCATGCTTGAGTTAGCTCAGCTATACGTCTGCGGGGGGGGGGGAGTTTAATAGTATCATGCAGACCCTGTTTTGGGGGATTTTTTTTTGTAGTGGTTTCCCAGCAACCTATTTTTTTGTACTACTGGTTATTCTTGATTTCATCTTTTTACATTTTTAATTCTTTTTACTGATATTAATTAATCACTTTGTGCATATAAATTAAATCTCTCTTTGACAGATGTTACTAACTTATTCTCCAGCTAGAATAGTCTGATATGTGGTCACCTTGATTCTATGAGTGCACTATAGTAAACTAGATTTGCTTTTTTTCTTCTTTGGTATAATTTACTGAAGATTTTGTATCTGTCTTTTATTTCTGAAATGATTGCCAACAGTTGCTTGTGCTGGCTTTTCTCAAGAATCTAACATTGCAGTGAATAGGCAAATCTGCTAGCAGTCTCACTGCACTTGCATGCTGCTTTTATCTCTAAAACTTGAATCCCAAGCTTACCGTGTATACAACAACAGTAACTGAGATGGTAACACTACTGTGCAAATGTATGATATGTAATAATGGCACTTGTCTACTGTGAACTTCTCATGGAAGGTCCTTCATCATCTATCAATGTTGACTGTTTTTTCAAAAAGTACTGTTGACTGAGTGAGCAAGTTCCCAATATCATGTCAGTTTAGCACATTTAACAAAGCTAAATTAAGGAGAAATTTCTGTTAATTTAAAAGGTACATGTAACACTACGTTAAGAACATTTTCCTCAAAACCCCTTTTAAAACAGCATTATGTATTAATCGCTATGTCTCATTATAAAGCATGCCTACTTAGGTCTTCAGACACTTTGCCCTGTTCTGTGAGAATGTTGAGTATTTTTTAGTTCTTATACCCCGCTTTTAAAATTAGTCAAGTTATCTGACATACTGACTCTTCTAAATTTGGCATGGGCATCTAAGTTTAAATAAACTCTGGTCACAAAGGGTGTAAATTAGAAGTTGTTCATATATTATGATAGTGAGGGACAGAATTTTTACAACAGCGACCCTTTGTAATGAAAAGCAGATACATGAAAGAACGCTAATGGAGTAATAGTGTAATTTTTAAAGGGGTTGTAAAGTCATAAGGGTTTTATCTTAATGCATTCTATGCATTAAGATAAAAAGCCTTCTGTGTGCAGTAGCCCCCCTCAACACCTCTAATATATACCTGAGCCCTATCTCTGTCCAGCGATGTCCACGAGTGTGTCTGGGACTCTCCCTCCTGATTGGCTGAGACACAGCAGCGGCACCATTGGCTCCCGCTGCTGTCATTCAAAGTCAGCCAATCAGGTGAGAGCGGCGCGGGACCGAAAACGCAGCTCCATGTCTGAATGGACGCACGGGGCTGCAGCTTGGCTTGGGTGCCCCCATAGCAAGCTGTTTGCTGTGGAGGCACTCAACAGGAGGGAGGGGCCAGGAGAGCAGAAGAGGGACCTGAGAAGAGGAGGATCCGGGCTGCTCTGTGCAAAACCACTGCACAGATCAGGTAAGTATAACATGTTTGTTATTTTTATAGAAAAGAAACGACTTTACAATCACTTATTTTATGTTTTGCTCTTATTCAAGCTCAATCATATTTAGCTGGTCTTTTTATCTGTGCTTAGCTCTTAACAAACCTAACCAGTGCAGCAGTACCAGCTACTGTAGCTTTTTACAGGCAGTCAGGCTTTTTTTTTTTTTTTTTACTGACATTTTACTACTGGCTGAGTTACAGCCAATAGATCTATCTAAGCAATGCTTCTGCACTTTACGTTCTAGATGGAGAGAATAGAGTAAGGCCCTGTTCATACCTGAGCATTTTTTACTGCTTGTAAAATGCTGAGCTCTGAAGCTCCAAAACGCCCAACAAGCAAAATCCCATTAATTTCCATGGACCCTGTTCACATATGAGTGTTCTGTTGCCTGAAGTTTAAAAAAAAAAAAGTACATGAGCTTCTTTTTGGCAGATTACAAACATTTTTGGCCCCATAGACTTCAATAGAAACGCCTGAGTTGAGCATAAAAAAACGCTCATAAAACACTCAATTAGCAGCTCTCCACCCCTAATTTCCTCTCCCTCTCCTCCCCCTAGTGCTTTCTATTGGCTAAACAAAAATGCCTGAAATACGCCAGTATATCGATATGCTCAGGTGTGAATGGAGCCAGATGTTTATAGCCGGGTACACATGTAGTGAAAGTTAGCCAGGTGTGTACCATTGTGCCCCACCCCCCGTTTTTAACAACCGGCTTCTATTGAATGATCATGCTGGAAAATCTGCATTTGAGATGGGGAGATCTCCACTATTAGAATATAGTAGCACATTGGGAGAGATCCCTGCATCACACATTGTTGTGGTGATCTGTCATTTTTTTTTTTAATTTAACGAAAGAAAAAAAAAAAACCTATGTGTGTATATAGCCAGCTTTATATTATGATGATTTAAAACTGAACTCTGGGCACAAAAACTTTTTCAGATATATTCTTTAATAGCCATAAAGGATATAAATCCACTTTGTGGGCAACGAAAGGCCCTTGCAAACCCCGGTATTACCTTGTTAATGTTTTGGTGACATCCCCACTGCTACAGACTGCCTTCTACAGGTTGTTTGCAGAAAACTGTAGTACAAGAACAGCCACTCTGCACAAGAGGTCAAAGTTTCACACTGGACTGCATAGATCTGGGAAAAATAGCAGAAAGTAAACCAAGATTCAAGTAAGAATATATGTTCCTCTTGTATTTGGACAATATTTGCTTATCCTGGGGTTCATGATTAACCACTTCCCGCCCGTCCTATAGACAAATGACGGCCCGGTGGGGGATGCATTATCCTGACCGGATGTCCATTGACGTCCTGCCGGATAACCTGCAATCCAGAATGCGGCGATCGGTGGTGCGGTGGGTCAGTCTGACCCACCGCATGACCAATTGAGGTAAAGCGCTTCCACTGGAAGCTCTTTACCACGTGATCAGCCGTGACCAATCATGGCTGATCACAGTGTAAACAGGAAGAGCCGTTTATCGGCTTTTCCTCTACTTGCGTCTACAGACGCGAGTAGATGAGAGCCGATCAGCTCTCCTGATGGGGGGGTCCCCTAGGATCGCCACCCAGAACCACCAGGGAGCCCGTCCAGGGACCACCAGGAGAGCCCACCCAGGACCACCCGGGAGCCTACCCTAGACCACCAGGTAAGGGGCACAATGCCCAACATTACAGTGTCCTTTATCAGTGCAGATTGTCAGTGCTGTATATCAGTGCCACTTACAAGTGCCCATCAGTGCTGCATATAAGTGCCTCATCATCCGTGCCCGTCAATGCCAATTAGTACTGCCTAATCAGTGATGGAGAAAATGTACTTATTTACAAAGTTTTGTGACAAAAATAGAGAAACTTTTTTTCTATAATAGATAATTTTCGGGTTTTTTTTATTTTTAGCACAAAAAAATAACCCCAGAGGTAATCAAATACAGCCAAATGAAAGCTCTATTTGTGGGAACAAAATGATAAAGAGTTTGGGTACAACGCCGCGTGACCGCACAATTGTTCAAAATGCGACAGCGCTGAAAGCTTAAAATTGGTCTGGGCGGGAAGGGGGGTAAGTGCCTGGTATTGAAGTGGTTAAAGTGAATTTGCTGGGATAAAAATAGTGACCCAAATGTCCCAGCACTTTGCTGGTTGTATGCTTGTTTTTGCTTTGTGACTCTCCAAGTAGTAAAGCAAGTGTAAGGGCGACAGACAAGTTTGTATTAACAGCCCCCTTGTTTTATGCCTCAGCGAGTTTATTTAACTCTCTAGTATAGCCCAACCAAGCTAAGTGAAGCACTGTGTGTGAACGCTAACATGTATAAATTATGTAGCTGGCTAGGTGTTGGTAATAAGATTTCTATAGCACTACTTTTTATAATCATTATGAGTGTGGTTTACTTGATAGAATTTTGTAAATATGCTACATTATGGAGGAGCTGAGATGATACAGTTGACTATTATCTGGTACGATTTGCTCCCCAGGGGGATTTACTGTGTCTGTTTTCATCTTCTAATTGTGCCTTGATAACCCTTAAAAATGTATGTACAGTCATGTAACTAGCAGACTGTACTCTACCTTATCAACATGTCTGTACATCAAATCGTACTGGTGCCAATGTACCTGCAGGAAAGGGAGTGTCTTCTATTTGTCAATTCATTTGTATCTTTAATATGTTTAATATCATATGTATCTGTAATAAAGGTAGGAGTGCTGGAGCTCTCCTCATTTACATGTTTCTTTAACTGTCAGTCTGGTTGTCTCTTGTGTTCAACACCACAGATATAGTCAAGTTTTTTTTTTTTTTTTTTTTTTACATGTAAAAGTTTTGGTCAATGGCTAAAAGAGCATTAGCCATTAGGCCTCACACACACAGGCGTTTTTTACAGCCACGTTTTTTAGCTTTTTTTTCAGCTCTCCGTGTTATTCACTAGCCCCATAAAAACGCTGGCGTTTTTGAGCTGTAGAGGGCGTCGGCATTAGTGTGCTGTAAATAGAACGCAGGACCAGCGCGTTCCAAGGCTGTATCGTTTTTGAAGCTAAGCCGGCAAAACGTTCACTACCGCCATGCCGACATTAACTGGCGTTTTTAGGTTAAAAAATAGCAGAGCAGATTACTGTTTTTAAAAAAATTTAAAAAAAAGAATCCTATTGACGCCAACGCTCACTAACGCCTATGCAAAACGCAAAAAAAAAATGCAGATTTTTTTCCCTGACGTTTCGCTTATTTTTTTCATACGCCTGTGTGTATGAGGCCTTACACTGAGAAACCAACATAGGCACTTAGGCCTCATGCACACTGCTGCTGTTAAACTCACGTTTTTGGGAGTTTGGGTGTTTTTTTTCTGCCCTAAAACTTCCCTCTGTTATTCTGTGTGTCCATGCACACATGGATGTTTTTAGCAGTTTATCAGCAGAGGAGTTCATGGGCAAAATCATCTAATGACCACGAAAAATGCTGAACTCTGAAAAACACTTTTTTAACGCTAGGCACATTTAGCACTTCAGCATTTGTTTAGGTCAATGGTCACAATAAATTAAAATTCTGGCCGATTAAATATACTCCAAACTCTTAAACTCACCTAGACTGTTTTGAAAAAATGCAGCTTAGGCAAGTTTATAATGCTGATTTTTTTTTCCTCATGCTAATTTTCTCCTCTGGATAAACAGCGTTTACAAGAAACCAGTGTGCATGAGGCCTTAAGATTTTCTAAAATGTACACTGTTTTCCCCCTCCCCCTTTTCTTTATACAGGTCGTTTTTATTTACCATATACATCCATTACCTATTGGTGATCAATAATACATAGACATTTGCTCTACCATTTCTGCATGTTTGTTTTAATGAATATCTGTTCATACTGGTATATTTTTCATGTAGATGGAAACAAATGATAACATCCAGTGCTTCCTTGGCTCTCAACCTCTTAAGAAGGCCATAGATGGATCATAATTTGGCTGAAGGGAACGGGCAAATTTCTTTTTTTATATAATCAATCTTTATTGAAACTTTTTTGTAATTTTTTAAGCTTACAACTTCATAGCAGTGAAACAGAAAAAAAAAAATCAATATTTACATTCCAATAATTTATCACTACGTATCAATATCCAGTTTTACAAAATCATTCTTATATTATCCTCTACACATCCAGCCATTCCAAAGACCAAGGTCTTTGGGGACACTAAAGGGGAAAAAAAGAAAAGGAAGAGAGGGGAAATAAAAAAAAAAAAAAAAAAAATAACCCACCCAAACACCCCAAACCAACACACTCTTCGGGGGTGTCTCCATTGTTTTTTTTACCTTATACCAATCTCTACACCCCTCAACACATAAAGTTTAAATTCCCCAAAATCACCCTGTGCAAACAAGTCACCCAAAAAAAAGGGGGGGGGATATTTTTTGACGACTTCCCTCATCACTACTCTCCCCACCTTTCCCTCCACCACTCCCCCGAAAAAAATAAATTAAATAAAGAGCCTTAGCTTCAGCCTCCTCCCCCCATACCCCTATTCAGATTACTGGATGATTGTGTTATTTTACAAGGTTCACCCTATTCTTTGTCCTTTGCGCAATGGCATGGTCTGTAACACCCCCGGCATCCCTCCTATATATCTGGTGAGTGGAGCATCCATCCTGCCCATATCCGCGAACATTTCCCTCTGGTATCTAACTATATGTATCCATCTCTCCGCCTCCATGATTCTATCTACCTCCTTTTTCCAGTCCAACACCGTGGGGCCGGAGGGTTGTTTCCAAAACCTGGGTATCGATGCCTTCGCTGTATTTAATAAGTGTGGAATGATACTCTTTTTTTTATACGCCCTACTTGATATAGGTATTCCATTGAACAGGAAATATAGTGGGGTAAATTCCATAGGTTTAAACGATAATTTCCTAATCCATGGTGCGACTGCCTCCCAAAAGATTTTAATCTTTGGGCATGTCCACCACAGGTGGAGGAAAGTACCTCTCCGGTCACACCCTCTGCAACAGCTCACGTTTAGATCCTGGATACATCTGGGCCAAACGCACTGGTGTTCGGTACCATCTGGATAAAAATTTATAAGACATCTCCTGTAGCTGAGAGCTCCTAGAGGTACAGTGTGTCCTTTGAATCATTGTTTTAATTTGAGTGGCTGTAAGATTCTGTTCCATCTCTCTCTCCCACTCTCATATAAAGTATGGAACTGCCTTTTGTTGGTTGCTCATCACCAGTTTGTACATTTGGGATAACAAATGCACAGGGCCTGGGTTCTTACCACACAATGACTCGAAGACGGTAAGGGAGTTCAGTGGTCTTACTGACACTTTAAATTTTTTGAAAAAAGTTTCTAATTGTCGGTATCTCCAACTATCCAATAACGTCCTCTCCCGGTCTATTATCAACTCCTGCAGAGGTAACAACACTCCACCTGGTGCAAATTTACACAGGTGGTGTTCTCTCTTTCCCCCAAACACTCGTCCATCCCCTCTCCTCCCCCCGGGGTGAACCATGGATATCCTCCCAGGGGGGATATACCAGGTGCGTATTTCCCCGAGACATTCATCTTGTCCCACACTGACAGGGTTATCTGCGTAATCGGAGACGTCCATTCTGATAAACCCCTGTGCTATGCCGGGATCCATGGGGTGCCCGCTAGGTTCCTGCCTGCTAATGTTTTTTCTAGGGGGACCCACAGCTTATCCTCTGCATTATGCAACCAGTTTAATATACATGTCAAGATCATAGCCTTATAATATACTGTTCTGTCTGGGAGCCCTACTCCTCCCTCAAGCTTATTTCTGCACATAATCTCATAGGATAGCCTAGGATGTTTGTCCCCCCATACAAAGGTCTGGAATGCCCTGCGCATTTGTTTAAAAAAACTCAGCGGGAGGGCTATTGGAACTGCGCACAAAATATAAATAATTTTCGGTAATATGTTCATTTTTAATGCGTTCACTCTGCCAAACCATGTCAGGAGATTTCTCTATCTCTGCAAGTCTCTTAAAATACTCCCCATTAGGGCACCGTAATTAAGATCATATAAAAGTCTAGGGTCTTTAGTAATATAGGTCCCCAGATACGGCAGTGAGTCCCTACGCCAGGGGTAGTTAACCTCGGCGCTCCAGCTGTGGTGAAACTACAAGTCCCATGAGACATTGCAAGACCCTAACAATTACAGGCATTGCTCCTAGTATGGTGCATGATGGGATTTGTAGTTTCACCACAGCTGGAGTGCCGAGGTTGCCTACCCTTGCCCTATGCCATATAAATGGGAATGATCATTGCAGAGATGTGACCATCCCCTGAGGGGCATGGCTCGGCATCAAAATTGATTTTATAATTCGCTTACCTACTAAATCTGTGCACTTCGTGCATCAGTGTGCATAGAGACTCTTGGGGGGAGGTAAGGTAGAACAGTAGGTCATCGGCATAGGCTGAGACCTTATGCTCTACTAATCAAATGTGGACCCCTGCGATCTTCGTATTCTTTCTTACCATACATAGAAAAGGTTCCAGAATCATGTCAAACAAAAGCGGGAACAGTGGGCACTCCTGTCTGCTGCCATTTCGTATGCTAAAACATTCAGACAACCTCCCGTTAACTTTTACTCTTGCCCCTGGGTTTGTATATAGGGCCCGTATCCACCCCATCATCCGCTCCCCCAGGCCCATCCCCCTGAGCACCTAGAACAGGAAGTTCCAGCCTACCCTATCAAATGCTTTTTCTGCATCCATTGACAACACCACACAGGACTCGATCCGTTCCATTTTGCACCCAGTGTAGTATGTGGAGCACCCTGGTGGTGTTTTCCTTGCCCTCTTGGCCCTTCATGAAGCCTGTTTGATCTGGGTGGATCAGTTCCACCACATGATCCTGCATTCGAAGGGCTAAAATCTTGGCAAGAAACTTTGTGTCCGAGTTCAACAGGGAGATGGGACTGTAATTCGCGCAGTACTGAGGGTCCTTTCCTTGCTTCGGTAAAACTGTTATATAAGCAAGCAGGGCTTCCGTGGCAGGGGGTTAGTGTTTGTTATTGAATTAAGATGTTCACAGAGTGGCTCGAGAAGCATGGACTCAAACTTCCTATAATATGTGTTCGTAAGGCCATCTGGCCCTGGGCTCTTACCCATTGATGCATTCTTAATTACCTCTCCCAGTTCTACCCTAGAGATCGGCCTTTCCATCTCTTCCCGAGCCACCCGGGTGACATCCTGCAGTCCTGATTCTTTTAGATATTCCTGGATTCTGATCCTCTGTTCCTCCTCTTCCTCTCCTGTTAATTGTGGGTCAATGTTATACAAATCTTTGTAAAACCTATGGAATTCAGAGGCTATTGTTTTGGAATCTACTATCTGTTTATTCTGCACTCATAAGTTGTGTACATGACGCGATTCCTCTTTTTTTCTTCAGTTGTTTCGCTAGCAGTTTGCCACATTTGCTCCCCTGTTCGTAGAGCCGATGGGCAAAGTACCTGCCTTCGTTTCTAACCTTACAATCTAAGCACAGCACCAGATCGGCCCGTAATGTTTCCAATTTCTCCTTACGTTCACTGACAGACGCAGCTCTTCATTGATTTTGTGGGGTTTTATGTTCGTCCAACTAGGAGTTAACTAGGCAGGGAAAAGAATCAGCTGGCCCCTCCCCTGGGGCCGTCCTCTCTTCCTACATCAAACCCCCTCACAGTATAGCTCTTCAGTTTCAATGCCTAGTTCGCAAGGAGTTGACCTGGCTTCCCTATAGGGAACTGCGGTCCTGTTATGACCATTTTACTTTTTTATTTTATTTTTTACTGCAATCAAGATGATCTGCTATCAAGAAGCCGGTCGGGGCATAGAGAGTCCTGGAGCTCTGTACTTTCCCCGACCTGGCCAACATGATGTGAAGCCAGTCCCGCTATGGGGGACCCGCCGCATCTTACCCGTTCCGTGCGGGAGGCCCGGGATGAAATCCCCCTGTTGGTCCCCTTTACCGATGCGTTCGGCAGGGTGACTTTGGGCCTGCAGCATAACGCCGTCAAGGGCGCAAAGTCTGCTTTCTGGTGGCTACCGTACGTCGGACCGGTAAGTGAGCGCCCTGCCTTCCCCCCGTCACAGGGTGTGAAGAGGGCCCGACGTCCGCAAAACTCGTGAAATCACAGTAACGGCGGCTTGTCGGGGGTAGCCACCGGTGGGATCAGCTCTCCATCTTGCCCCCTGCCACACCTCGCCCCCCTACCCCCCCCCCCAAGCACCGTGCGATCGTTTGGCCTTCTCATCTGGATCGCCATGCGGCGTTCGGCCGCCATTTTGTGGCGGACCGCCGCCATTTTGCCGTAGCCGCGGACATTGTCAGTCTATGGGGCTTTCCCTCTAGCGCTCGGAGCCGCCATTTTCGGTACTGCACGTTGCCTGTGAGGAGTGTTCGGCCTCTAGTGTTTCCTGGCGGCCATTTTCACTGCATGCTCTGCATTTCTACACGTGGCTGCAGCTTCTCTCTCTCTCCTCACAGAAACGGCAGTGACGGGCAGCTCTTACAGACGATCTGCGCTAGAAGGCAGCTGGAACTGCAAGTATAGCTGGGCTCCCTCCGAGTGCTGGTGGTGGTGGGGTGCTGTCCTCTGACTCCCTGTGGGTGTGTGGCTGTGTGCGGGGCGTCCCTTACACCCTGTGTCATTCCTGGCAATGGCTGATCTCCCTGCTGAACCTGCTGAGGTGGCATCAGCAGCCACGCAGTCTGACCAAGGGGCTTTTCTCACCCAGCTACGGGCTGTGTCCTCTGAGTTTTTTCCACGGGGGGACGCCGCTCCGCGGGTCCCCAGGAAGCGTCCCCCTCCTTTATCCTCAGGGGAAGATTCTGAGCCGGAGGTGGCCTCCAGGGTCTCGGGGGACCTGTCTGATGAGGAGACGGGTGGTGACAGTGTGTTAACTGAGGGGGACCAAGAGCCAGCTGCTGACCAAATAAAAGTGCTGGTTGCCACTATTATCGCTGGCATTCACACTAAGTTGCAGCTGGACCAAGATGGCAAATCGCGATCTGTTTGTGTGCGGGTCCTCTAGGCCCCCCAAGGCCTATCCTTACAATGAATTTTTTGACCATTTCCTATATCGTGAATGGCAACACCCTCAGCGTTCCTCCTCACTGACTGCACGTTTTGCTGTGCGCTATCCCTTTGAGGAGAGCTTCCTAAAGAAATGGGAATCACCTGTGGTGGACCCACCTATTGCACGCCTTACCAAGGCGACTACCATTCCTATGGAAGGGACCCCTTCCTTCAAGGATCCCGCTGATAGAAAGACAGAGGCACTTTTGAAGTCCCTGTTCTTGAATGCGGGCTCTGCTGTGCGGCCTGCTTTGGCTGCGGCCATGGCAGCGCAGCATTTCTCTGAATGCATGGAGGAACTTAGGAAGGACTTGGTAGGCGGTCGCCTGATGGAGGCACCGCAGAAGGCTGAGTATTTGCTCCAGGGGATTAATTACCTCTGTGATGCGGCCGTGGATGTTCTGCCTTTGCTGTCCAGAATATCGATATCGGCTGTCAGACTTCGTAGAATTC
>BLSH010093681.1:1197256-1208012 GCA_018402905.1 Glandirana rugosa
GTACGTTGAGTTTAAGGAAGCCCACGCTACCTGCTCCCGTGTTACTTCCGTCTTGTTATAGAAGTAACTGTACTTTTCTTCTCTGATGGAAGCCCTCTTTCCTTCCTTCCCCAGCGTTCTGGCGGAATAGGAATACGTAGTGATTTATTCCTCTGAACGTGCTATCCCGTCGGTTAAGGCTGTGGGCAGACCGTCTTCACTACCGTTGATTCTTTCGGTGGAAGACGCTGTCTTCGACGTTCCCTTAGAGGGACTACAAAAGTATTCCACCAAAAACTTCTTGTCTTTCGTGGTCTAAGTCTAGGGTGCCTCGGTAAGCATTTGGCCTTGAGTACTCTCAAGGGCCAGATCTCGGCCTTAGCCATACTCTTTCAGAGACCTTTGGCTTCGCACTCTCTGATTCGTACCTTTGTACAAGGTGTGCAAGATGTGGCGCCTCGGGTGAGACCCCCGATGGCTCCGTGGGATCTGAATCTGGTGCTTTCTGTTCTTCAAAAACCACCTTATGAAAACATCAGGGAGATTCCCTTGCAGCTTCTGTCGCAGAAGGTGGCTTTCTTAGTTGCCATCACTTCTGCCAGACGGGTGTCGGAATTGGCTGCCCTATCGTGCAAGTCTCCTTATTTAGTGATGCATAAGGATAAGGCGGTCTTGCGACCCCTTCCTTCCTTTCTCCCGAAGGTAGTCTCTTCTTTTCATGTCAATGAAGATATTGTTCTGCCTTCATTGTGCCCTCGTCCATCGCACCCGAAGGAATTTGAGTTGCATGCCTTGGACGTAGTTAGGGCCTTACAGGTGTACTTGTCTGCTACAGCTCCTTTTCGTAAAGCTGACGCCTTGTTTGTTCTGCCAAAGGGCCCGCGCAAAGGATTGGCGGCCTCTTCGGCTACGATTTCTCAGTGGATTAGAAAAACCGTGATCCATGCGTATTCTGTTCGGGGCAAGGTCCCCCCTTTTCCGGTCACGGCTCATTCTACCCGGGCGGTTAGTACTTCCTGGGCCTTCAGACACCAGGCCTCGGTGTCACAGGTGTGCAAGGCGGCCACTTGGGCCTCGGTTCACACTTTCACTAAGTTTTACAAAGTTGATGTGTTTGCATCTTCAGATGCTGCTTGTGGCCGCAAAGTTCTGCAGGCGGCAGTGTAGGCGCGACTGGCGCCTCCTTCAGAGGTTCAGTTGGGTACTGTTGTTTGCGTTTACCCACCCCTCTTTTTGACACAGCTTGGGGACGTCCCCACAAAGTCAATGAAGAGCTGCGTCTGTCAGTGAACGTAAGGAGAAAAAGGGATTTTATTAAAACTTACCGTAAAATCCTTTTCTCAGAGTTCACTGACAGATGCAGCACCCATCCCTCTGGGCTCTGTTTCTATACGGCTTGTGTACGAACTGAAGAGCTATACTGTGAGGGGGTTTGATGTAGGAAGAGGGGCCAGCTGATTCTTTTCCCTGCCTAGTTAACTCCTAGTTGGACGAACATAAAACCCCACAAAGTCAATGAAGAGCTGCGTCTGTCAGTGAACTCGGAGAAAAGGATTTTACGGTAAGTTTTAATAAAATCCCTTTTTTTTTATATCTGCCACATTCAGCTGTGCTTTGTTTGATTTCCAGTTTATGTATTTCATCAAGTAGCTCCCCAATTTCTTTTTGCCTCATCTTTTTAATACGGGACCCCTGTGAGATAAATTCCCCTCGAATTACCGCCTTATGCGCTTCCCATCTTTTTTGACTAGATACCTCCCCAGGTTTATTTATTTCAAAGATGGATGTTAATGTAAGGGACAGAGACTCTACAGCCATTTTGTCGTTGAGAATGGACTCATTCGCCACATATGTTCTACTCTCCCTCCCAGTTTTTTTGGAAAGTCAAGCTTATAGGGGCATGGTCTGAAATAGTAATTGATTCAATACTAGCGGATACCACCGAGTCCAGATAGAATTGATCCACAAGCAGCCAGTCAATCCTTAAATATATATTGTGTACTTTTGAATAGTAGCTATAGTCCCTGTCCTGTCTGTGAAACACACTCGTCCTGGCTCCACTGACTCCACTATTCAATAAAAAAGGAAAAGGGGGGTTAAAGTACCAGGTTAAACCAACACACACTTTAACATCAACATTCCCAGAACTAGAAAAAATAAACCCAATTCACCAAATTAGAAAACAAAGAAAGAAAAAATAAGATAATGATATAAAAAAAACAAAAAAAGAGAGAAAAATCCATGTACCCTCTTGTGTCTCCTACTAAGGGGAAGAGACCTGGGATCAGCAAGCGACACATCCCATGAATCTCCCTCTCCTCAGCAGTTATGCAGACTACAAAGTCCCTTCTCCTGGGACCGTCCTAAAAAAAGTTAATGGCCTGAGTGGGGCACCCAGGGCTACTCAGGCCTAGGAGCAGTCACTAATATCTCTTATTATAGATTGAAAAACCTGTTTTCTCCTGCGTTTTATGAGACCATGCAATATCTTATCATGACCATTTTTATTTTTTCCATCCTTGTGGCGATTTTTAGCTGGCACATTCTGCCACTGTTCAGGACGCTGTAGGGAGGTTTTAAGATAATTTAGTCTCCAGTATGGGTTCTCCACTCCCCCGTTTTCCCATTTCGTGTAGTTGTTAAACTAAAGGGGAAGCCCCATCTATATCTCACATCCTGCTGCTCGTAGTGCGTCCAATAGGGGTTGTATTGTCCTGCGTTGCATACGGGTGCTGTAGGATAGATCTGAAAATAAAGAAAGTTTTGCTCCTTCAAAGTCAATGATGGGTTTATCTCGTGCTGCTTTTATTATGGCGTCTTTTAGGGAGAATTTATGTAACCTGCAGATCATATCCCTAGGTCTCTCCAGAGTCAGCTGAACATGCATTGGCACACGGTGTGCCCTGTCTATCTCAATGTCCTCCTGCGCCATCTGTCACAAAATTTGGTTGAATAAGGGTCCTTTCACACATACGGACCAGTCATCAGTTCTGTCACATCAAAACGGATGAAGTATTCATCCATTTTTCATCCGTTTCTTTTTCATCTGTGGTCTTCCAGTTTTTCATCAGTTTTTTTTACATCCACTACCAATGCAAAAACGGATGAAAAACTGACCGTTCGTCAGTTTACATCCGTTTTTCATCCGATCCGTTTTTTTGACGGATGAAAAATAGGACTTTCATCCGTTCAAAAAAACGGATGTTGACGGAAGCGGATGAAAATTGATGCAAATGAATGATCATCAGTTGTCATCCGTTTTTCCATAGAGTTGCATTGATGTCCGTTTTTTCATCTGTCAACTGATGGATGAAAAACGGACAAACAGTCCGTATGTGTGAAAGGGGCCTAACTTTTGAATAGCGGTGAGTGTGTCTGGGGCCTTTATCAACTCCGGTAGCTCCCTTATCCGTATGTTTTGTCTCCACTCTCTATTTTCTTGATCATCCAGTTGATCAATTAAGGAATTCAAAATTTCCTCATGATGTCTGCATGTGTCATGATTATCTGCCATCGCCTGCCTGATATTATCCTGGTCCATCTCCAAGTCTTCCACCCTGTGGCCCAGTGCTATTGTATCTTCCCTTCATCCCTCCACTTCTTGTTTAAATTAAGTCTCAACAGACCCAATGAGGGCCTGGATGTCTGCCTTTGTGGGAAGTGCTTTTAAATGTTCTCTTAGCTCTTGATCCAGCCCAGAGTATATTACACAGGGTTCTTTATTAATGTTATGCCCTGGGAGGGGGGAGTACTGCACCTGTCCTTTAGGCACCATTGCCAAAGGGCATAGAGAAGTCTCTGGTTGGCCATGAGCGCAAGCTGCCATTTTGCCACTGGGGCTTGTAGTCCCCCGTTTCAGATCACCTGGGGAGCCATTTTCTACTGGAGGGTTTTTGTAGTTACCTGCTGTATCCTCCTCTGGCTCCTCAAGGCTAACCTCCGGACACACAGGGACGCTTTCCAATGGGGGCACACTGTCTTTGGGGCTTCTCCATCCTTTCCTCTGCTTACCGTGACCTCCACCTGCTGTTGGTGATGCTCCATCCCAACCGGGGCTGGCTCCGCTGCGGTCAGCCATGGATCCATTCCCCTTTGACTGCCTTTTCTCCTTTGGGTCCGGCGGGCCACTTCCCACCTCCTCTTGGTCCAGCGGTCCCATCTTGGCCATGTGTGCGAGTGCCCGTTCAGCTCCTTGTGGGGACAGGTATGCTCGCAGTCCACCTACTTGTCCTTTACCGCTACCGAGCTGTTGTGGAGTGGTTCGGTGGCGCGTGGACATTCTCTTGCCCGTTTACCAACCAGGGGGCCCTGCCAATTTCCTCCATAAGAGCCGCTCTTGTTTCCGGAGCCCTAAGCACTACGCGTGTTCAGGCTAGACGTCCACTCCTCATGCCATGCCTCTAGGTCTAGATGTTAACTTGGACCGGGCAAATTTCAATCCATCTATGGCCATTCCTGTTCGAGAGGAGTCGACCTAGTGTTTGACTCCTCTTGAATGGGAATGTTGGAAAATTTGTGTTCGATCAGTGCATGCAGCCAATCAGCTCTAGTAATAATCAGTGTTTTTTGACAACAGAGGTGTCCCCATTAAAATACAGTAGCGCAGCAGGGAGGATTCCTTCATCCACCTTGAATGTGTGGATGGGGTTATCCGTTTAGTTATGGCTGGTTGACTGATCCAAAAAAAGATCCATGTATGGGCAGCTTTAGATTTGAATAGAGAGAAGTGTCAGCAATACGTTCACCTTTTATTGCTTTCTGTGTCTATCTTGGGCAACAGACATAAGGTGGCGTCTCACCATTTGGAACCTGGACAGCACTAAAAATTTGACAGGGGTTCTATGCTTTCCTTACGCTAGCCAAAAAAGAGAATAATTTGGTTATATCCAATCATTCAGATACAAAAGCAAGAAAAGAACTACACTAAATTTGGCCATACATGGATGGAAATTCATCCGGTTTAGCAGGGACCAGACGGTTTTTGATTCATATATGAGCAGGGTGATTGTACAAAAGTCAAAGCTACCAATTATTAATACCAATCTGTATTTTTATGCTCAATCAGTGCCACAGGCTATAGCCAGCAGCACTGGTCAGTGTATTCTGACAGCAGGGTCTCCCCGCTGTCAGCGTACATTGACTGAGCAGAGAGGATTCCCCACTCCACCTTGAATGTGTGGAGAGGAGAATCTGGTCCTTTTTTTTTTTTTTTTTTTTTTTTTTTTTTTTTATTCAACTCCCTGGTTGAACAAAAAAAAGGCTAATCTATTGGCTGTGTAAGATTAATGTTTTTTGTTTTTTCATTCAGCCATTTTATCAGGTCATAGTTATGCCATCAGACAAGATTGCTGCCTTTTTTAAACACACAGCATACATTATTTCAAATATGTAATTTTTGGGGGGGTGCATGCATGCGCGCGAGCGAGGAAGATGGCAGCCCGATTCCCTAGCTCCACGCCGTTGGAACCACACCGCTCACCCAGCTCTGCACAGCCACTTACTGAAGCCTCCTGCCCGCTCCCTGAGGTCCCGGAACATATCGAGCATCCGGCGGATATGTACCGGTCATCAAAAAAGCGTCAGAAACCGGTGCATTAGACGAAGGCCTCCCCGGCCGCAAGCAAAGGCAAAGCCAAAATGGTGCCGGAGCCAGATGATACCACGCAGCTTTCAGCAGCGCATCCCCAGTGGACAGCCTCTAGCAGTTCCCCACGGACCTGGTGAGTCCCCTGGCAAATGATCTGGACAGCATGCTGGCGAAATTCCGCTCCATAGTGAGGGAGGAGATCACACAGGCCTCCCGCAAGCTATCCACAGACATGGTGAGGGGCCTTAAAGAGATAGGCCACCGCACAAATCAGCTGGAAAATCACATGGATTTGGCTACTACTGTGCTGGAGGGCCACGAAGAGTAAGTGGACAGACTATCATCTGAACTGGAGGCAATGCGTGACAGGTTAGAAGTCATCACAGACTTACAAGGTACGGCCACTGCTTTTTTCCAGGAGCTGGCTCCGGAGCTACCCCTGGAAAGATTGGAATTTGATCGCATCCACAGATCCCTTGCTCCTAAGCCAGCAGATGGTCCGCCCAGAGACGTTCTCGTCAAATTTCATTTCTACCGTACAAAAGAACGACTCCTGCAGGCCACAAGGGAACAGGATTTGTGTTTCCAGGGTCATCAGCTCCAGCTGTTTGCGGACCTGTCCCCAATGACTATTGCAAAACGGCGCAGCCTGAAGCCCTACCTCTGGGTCTTACAAGCTCAGAACATTAAGTATAGGTGGGAATTCCCCTTCAAAATTTCCTTTACGCATCAAGGCTGTCAATTTCACGCGTCCTCTCCATCTGACCTACGGCGACACTTCCAAGATCTACAGCTGGATCTGCCCTCTTTCCAAGGTGAGCCTTCAGCATCCATCTCTTGGCCCGGATTGTCCCAACCTTCCCGCCAACCATGACAGGCGTCACAACCTTCTTCCCAGACTTTGCGGAATCTCCAGGCGCAGCGCTTTCAGAAGGTTCCTCTCGGATGAGATACCATCTTGAGTCCCTACTAGAGGCTTAAGGCCTCCCTCAGCCGGTTGGTACCCTACAAAACGAGAAAATGACATCCTGTTGACAACCCCTTCGGGGGACTGCCCCTGACACGACCCCCCTGGCCCTCAGGTGGACTAAACTGTATAGTCTGTGCCATGACTGCTCTGCAACATAACCACAGACCAGGGGGCTAGGCAGACCCTCTCTTTTTGGGGGCTGTGCCCGGACCATCCCCACCTTGACTTTGCCCTTTTTTTTTTCCACAGTGGTCTGGGCTCTCCCCCTGACATGGGTCGCCCTGCGTGAGAGATGGTGACCCTGGGTGCCCCCAATCAGCCAGGGGCCACATTATGGACTGTCCCCATGAACTCATATGGAACTGCCTCTGGGGTGTGTTTTGGAACCCCCCATGAGTTTTCGAATGGGCGGTCTTGCGGACTCCTGGACTGTTTGTTTCTTTATTTTTTCACTCTTATCCCCAGGGTGGGGGGGGGGAGTGGGTCTCGGAGGGGACTTGTTCTCCTGTGGGTGGGGGACCGGTTTGGGGTGGTTTGGGTTGGTAACTATGTGACTCTGGTGGACGGGAGACTCAGGGTTCAACCAGGTATAACCAGGTGACATGCTCCCTCCTCCCAGGAAGCTTCCACCAAAGGACCAGTTTTCAGTTTCAAAGTTATTCTACGTTCTAGTTTTTGTCACTTAACAGAGGTATTACTAGAGGCGAGTTGGAGGTGTGGGGCTGGACTGCTCGCTTGCCCTGGGGGGCCCGCACCTTTGGCGGGCCTCTCTGGGCAACTAGGAGTCTATAGCCTGTAATCAGGTGTTTGAGTATAACTTTTGCACAACCCCCTTCAGAACCTCATTCATCTCCCTGGGTATTGTGCTTAAAATGTGTTACAAGTTTGTTATGTTTTTTTTTTTTTTTTTTTTTTTTTTTAGGATGGTGAACGGTTCTGATGGACCACTGTCCCCCCCCCCCCCCCCATGTGTCGGCACTTGGCTAAGGCACTCGCCTTGACCAACCTCCGACCTCCTGGTGAACGTCCAGCTCCACCAAATGATGCACTTATGCTAGCTTTGTGTATGTTGCTTCAAACTCTCTCGGGCCGCCTTCTACATTATGGCCACCGTTTTTTTCCCTTGATCTTCTATCCTCTTTTCTGCTCCTCCCATTCTTCTTTCTTTCTTAGGTCTGCGGGTTAGGTGGGTGGGTCACCAGCTTTTCGATCTTACTCGAGACAATGACACTGAATTGGTTGTCTTTGAACGTCCAGGGCATAAATTCCCCCCAAAAAAGGGTGAAAGTTTTTAAATTAGGCAGGCTATATCAACCCGTTAGGAAACAACGGGTTGATATAGCCTGCCTTCAAGAAACCCATTTTTCATTCTCGTCACACCCTAAGTATTTTGATGCGGGGTTCCCGCAGGTCTTCATGGCTAATGGCCCAACAAAACAGAGAGGGGTCCTTATAGCATTTCGAAAGTCTACCCCTTTCAGTTGCAGTACAGTGATCGCAGACCCAAGCGGCCGGTACCTTCTTCAGGGAACACTTCAGGACACCGAAGTCATGATGATGGCCAATAGATTACGGACCTTTGCGGCGAAATACACCCCTATCACCCTCCGCACCCGCCACAACGTCCTTACTAGTAATCCCATACGCATTTTGGATGAATTCCGGTAATGTCTAATGACCCTTTACCAAGCCCCTGAACAGCAATCTACCCAAGGTCTTGATTCTTTCCTGCAAGATTTAGCGTTCTCCTCCTTAACGGAGGCTCATGTATCCCTGATGGATAAGGATATCCAGATATCTGAGATCTTACAATGTACCAACACCTCAAAGTGAGCAAAAGACCTGGCCCGGACGGCTTCACAGCCCTGTTTTACAGGATATTCTCTGACATTTTAGCTCCCCACTTGGTGACTATGTTTAACTTTGTTAAAAATGGCCAAACGCTCACCCCTACTCTCCTAACTGCCAGTATAGTGATGATTCCAAAGCCAGACTGGGATCATTCCTCCTGGGCCAACTACCGGCCAATTTCGCTCATCAATATCGATATGAAAATACTGACAAAAATTCTGGCCAACCGACTGGATACCTTTTTACCACGACTGATTAAAAAGGACCAAGTAAGGTTCGTTCCGCAGCAGCAGGCTGGCGACGCAATTAGACGCCTGCTCCATATACAACACATAGTCCACAGTAGATCCCTAGCCACAATGTTCCTGTTGGTCGACGTAAATAAAGCTTTCGACACGCTATCTTGGCCAAACCATCAAATCAATCAAGGTTCTTCGCCACTATGGTTTCGGTGACTCTTTCTTGAGATGGATTTTGACGCTATATGATACTACCAAAGCTAAGGTCAAGTATTATGGATTTGAGTTACCCCTCTTCCCCATTAGAAGAGGGACCCGACAGGGCTGCCCGTTGTCCCCACTATTATTTATCTTGGCGGAGCCCCTTGCAGAAGCGATTCGCTCCCATGTAGACATCACTAGAGTTGAGGTAGCAGGGGTCTCCCATAAAATTTCACTTTTCCCCGGACAACATCCTACTATCTCTCACCAAACCCTAGGATAGCCCTGCCCAATTTGTTTTCTCTTTTGGATACATTTGCGTCCCTTTCAAGCCTCTCGGTGAACCCGGCAAAATCGAAACCAATGTCCTTAAATCTCCCTGCTCCGGAATTGGAAGCTTTGAAAGGCGCTTTTGCCTTTCAGTGGACGACCGCGCTACCGTATCTGGGCATTAGACTCACCCCGACTTATGATGGTTTTTACCAAGCGAACTTTCCTCCGCTATTCCAAAAGCTATCTGACTTGCTGTCCTCTTGGTCCCACCTCCCGATATCTTGGTTTGGCCAGATAGCGGCCATCCGTATGACGTAACTGCCAAAACTACTTTACTATTTTAGGGTTTTGCCAGTTCTTGTCCCTTCTCATGTCCTACGCATACACCAAGTAAACTTTTGAAATTTGTTTGGGGCTCCAGAAGACCCAGGATTAACAAACAAGTGATGTACGCCCGCAGAATCAATGGAGGTCTCTCGGTGTCCAACTTGCAGGCTTACTATATAGCGGCTAATATAGCCCCGCTCTCACGTCTACATGAGACATACCAAATGCCTCTATGGGCCACTATTGACCTGCTGGATTCCTGCCCTATCCCGATAGCTTCAGTTCCATGGCTTCCTCGGGAATGCCGTCCACCTATTAGCCCAAGTTTGGCTCTTACTCTACGGCTCTGGGATTCGGTTAAGTATTCAGCAGGACTGATCTCCCATCACTTACCTCTGCTTTGTCTGTTACAGTGCCCATTATTTCCCCCGGGGTGTGAGAACGCAAAGCAATTTTCTTGGTGGTCTGAGAACGGTTTTGTCGACTAACACTCCTTGTTTACCCCCTACGAAAATTGTTACATTTGATATGTTATGATCCTCCCATGACATTCCCCTCCGAGAACATTACAGTTACCTACAAATAAGGCACTGGCTCCAACAACTGACGAAGTTTAGACCCAAACCCTACACCTTGGCTCCATTCCGAGAGCCTTTGTAGAGCTAGACCTCTATTCCCAGGCCTAATCTCCCTAATTTATTCGGCAATAATCTCCCATAAAAAAACGCCAGTGCGACAATATCATGTTCAGTGGGAGGCGGAGCTCGGAGGGCACTTGGATCGGGAGGATTGGCAAGCTATGACAGCAGCGACTTAAAAAACCTCCCATAATGTTTTAATCCTGGAAAACTCATATAAAGTGTTATACCAGTGGTATTATACCCCGGCCAGACTGGCGTGCTACCTTCCAACCTACTCCCCACTTTGCCTCCGGGGGTGCTCTCAGGAGGGCACAATGTCACATATTTGTTGGAAATGCCCCAAGGTCTGCAGGCTATGGGTTAGAGTGTACTCTTTACTCCGCAATTTATTCCACGTCAGTTTAAAAAGGGACCCCTATGAAGCTCTCCTCTGTAAACCTATAGAGGAGCTACTTCGCCCCGAGCACCAGCTTGAAACGCACATCTTTGCTGCAACTAAACTGATCATTGCCAAAGCTTGGAAAACGCCGACACTCAGCTTTGAAATGGTTAAGAATCGCATAAATGACACCATGATAATTGAGAAATTGACCTCCATCCTAGCGGACAGTCATAAAAAGTTCCTGAGGGTTTGGCAGCCCTGGGTAGCTTACAGCCTACGGTCCAGATTTGACCCAGCACTCCTCTC
>BLSH010093681.1:1254390-1296804 GCA_018402905.1 Glandirana rugosa
ATATATATATATATATATATATATATATATATATATATATATATATGTGTGTGTGTGTGTGTATATGTGGTACATAACACCATGTGCCACAACGATTTTTTCCATTACAGCTAAAAAAAGTAGACAACATTACGTAACCGTCATGTAGATATTATTTACCCGACGTAATTATGTAGTGTACACTGACACACAACATTACACGGAATTGTGTGTATGTAATTTCGTGACGTCGACTAGTGAAATTACATTTACCTGGGAGTCAGAAATTCCGAGGTACGTGTGACCTGCGAGAGACCCCCAGCCTAAAGTGTGTTTATATATATATATATATATATATATATATATATATATATATATATATATGGGTTGGACAAAAATGTGGAAACACTACATTATTTGTAGGTGTGAAAGTGATGACCTGTTTCGCATTGAAAGAGGAAGTGATGTAGATTGGGACAGTAGGTGGCATAAACTCCACACATACAAACAAGACTGGATGCTCCAAACTGGATTAAGAAAGGCCTTGTTTATTGGTTTTCACAAATATAAACAATTAACAATTCAGTGTAACTCTCTCAATCAATAACTTCTTCAGAACTGTAAACAAAATCAGCCAAAATCAGTGGGGCACTGTTCAAATATCCCTCGGGCCACTGGGTACCCCCCCCCCCCCACACACACAGACACATAGTAGCCCATTATGTGACACTACCTGCAAACGAAGCCTGCAATGTCCCCTGTGCAGGCAGCGTCCATCTTCAGCCCCTCTTCCTTCCGGGGCCGCGACTCCAGCTCTGTGACTGGCCAGAGTTGCGTGACGTCACTCCCGCGCATGCATGCGGGAGCCACCAGTCACGACACGAAGGAAGTGAAGAAACGGCTCAGCGGGCCATTTCTTCACTGTGCATGTGGCGCTGACATCAGCGGCTGCTTGCACTGTGAATATCTCCTAAACTGTGCATGTTTAGGAGATATTCTTGGTACCTACAGGTAAGCCTTATTATAGGCGTACCTGTAGGTTAAAGTCACCTAAGGGGGTTTACAACCACTTTAAAGATGGGCCCTGGGAATTACTGGAATGTTCTGGGGTGGGGGCTTAAATGACCTATCCTAGGGGAAGCTGAGAGCATATGGCATTTGATGGCTTTCTTTGGGGCTCGCCTACTCCTCTCAATATAGTCAGCCTGGGCTAAATTCTATATTGTGTTGACTTTCTGTTACGTTAAAAAGAGATGCTGCATTTTGTTGCATGTTATCAGAGAAATGTCACTGAGAACATACCGGGTTAAGGACAAAGGCAACACCACATCTAGAGATCGCTACATTATAAGATTATGTTCCTTCAGTGTTTGAAAATCATGTTTTACATTCATTCATTTACCATCTCATTACATGCATTCATTTACCATCTCTTCATATTTCTACTTGTATCTCTTATAGGCATTGCTCCCATCGTTGCATAAATTAGAAGAAGTCTTTCTGGAGATGCAAAGGAAAACTCATAGGAAGCATGAGGTGGATGTACTATTGCAGGAATTTGAACAACAGAGATTATGCTATTTGCCACTCAGCTGTCTTTTGTTGAAGCCCCTGCAGCGCCCCCTGCAGTATGAAAAATTACTAGAGCGACTGTGTCGCCATTATCCGCCCTCGCACCATGATTACAACAACTGCCAAAGTAAGATTTCCTTGTCTACTAAGTAAACTAGGCCACATTCATATTCCAATCAATCATTAAAGTTTATACTGTAAGAATGAACCTCCTGTTATTTCCTCTAGATCGGATTAATATACTGTTAAGTGTTCTGTTATACTGTATATGTTTGATTAGTGCTGGTAAAATTAAAATATAACTGTACTTAGAAATTTGACATTGGAGCGTCTGCTGGACCCCCAGAACCCCTCCCCCCACCCCCACCCCTACCCCCCATTAAAGATGAAAATTAGCACCAAAAAATTATTTATTGCTTAATGACCTAACTTACCTGTTAGTGTACGGTACATGTAACACGACCTCTGAATGGGGGAGAGTGTGATGAACACAGGATTCTCTCCTGTTCAGAGGCTATATTATGAGTTGTGTATACTATAAAACAATTTTTCCATATGGAGGGTTGGCTGGTCTCCATCGGGAGCTTGTTCATTGCAGCTTCAGCTGCTTCTAAGCTATTAACCATCTCCATGCCTGAAATTCAGCAGCAGGGAGGAGGACTGGGCATCTCAGCAGTGAAGATTTTTACGAGCTCTAACTTGCTTGTACAAGGTGGGACATACTTGCTTATAGGTAAGTTAAGTCACTAAAGCAACAGAAATGCAGGGTGGGACTTAACTTCAGCTTTAGGCCAGGTTCACACTGGTACAACACGACTGTTGTATGACTGTCATCCTACTTTGCCCTGCGACATCCGTCCTTCTTCCATCTGACTTAAATGAACAAGATACAATTTTGCTCTGACTTTGAGATAGTCTGACTTGTCCTTTTGACCAATCAAAACAATCCTAGTGTGAGATAAATTCCTTTTACTGCTGCTGTAATCACCATATCGGATGTCACAAGTCGGATGATTAGGACAAAGATCTGACTTTGATCCAACTTCAATGATATTCAATGGGGTGAAGTAGGACCAAAGTCGGACCAAAGTAGTGCAGGAACCTTTTTTAAAAGTCGGACCGACTTGTGTCAGACCAGTTAAGATGATTCTCATAGGGAATCATTGATTTACATACGTCATGCAACTTGTGCTACCAAAGACACAGTGTATGTCGTACCAGTGTGAAAAACCCAGCCATAATCACCATGTCAGATGTCACAAGTCGGATGGTTAGGACAAGGATCTGACTTTGATCCGACTTAAATGATATTCAATGGGCTGAACTCAGACCATAGTAGTGCTAGAACCTTTTTCAAAGTCGGATCGACTTGTGTTGGACCAGTTAAAGCGGTTGTCTACCCGGGAAAAAAAAAATTAAAAAGAAAAACCTGCAAGACAATAGCATAATGAGCTAGTATGCTCATGAAATACTCACCTTGAAACGAAGATCCGACCAGGTTGCTCGGTCCCCTCTGAGGGAGCGGACATCTTCCCTCGGATCTTGCTTCCGGTTACGCGGCTCCGGCAAGGACGCATGCGCGTGGGACCCGTCTTTCCGGCAAGGTCTGGCCTTTTGCTGGTCCTTTTGCGGGGACATACACGGCACATGCACCGAGACATACAGGGCGCATGCACCGCAATGAAGCAGAAGATTAGAAGGGGAATGTTTAGGAGATATTGATTTTACCTACAGGTAAGCCTTATTATAGGCTTACCTGTAGGTAAAAGTAAACAAATTGGGTAGACAACCGCTTTAAGACGGCTCTCATAGGGAATCATTGATTTACACATATCATGCGACATGCGTTCACGAAGTCGGAGCGTATGTCGTACCAGTGTTAACCCAGCCTTAACCCCAAGCTGTTGCAATCACTGTTTGGCAGATGTCTATTTACCATCAAGACAACACACACATATGCTAGAAATCAATGATTCTGCTACACCAGATCAGAGTTATACCACCTGCAGGAGCTCTGCCTGAACCCAAAGAACAGAACACTTGTTTTCACCTTTTTCTTTGTTCTTCACATTCATCTTTCTGTTGCTTTTCTTGCCCATTTTATAATCTCCTTTTCTGTAATTATTTTTGCTGTTATGGTTTTTCTTGCCTTTCTTTTTACCATTCATGATATTTTAAACTAGCTAAGCCTGATCTCTAATGCACTAAACCAAAATTTAAAGAATTCTGTTTCTTTGAAGGGTACGACTAGATCTTAATTTGCATGACAGTTTGTATTAGAGACATTTCTTAGGCCTTGTACACACTACATGTAGCAGGAACGCGCATTCTTACTCACTTTATTTGTGCACTTTTTACACGTTTAGTGTCGTGCATAGGGTAGCCATTTCACTTCACAAAATTGCCAAAGAAGCTCCAGAACCTTTTCAGGTGTTGAGTATCGTGTGTGTTTTTTCAATGCATGTTTTGGTGCATTTGTGGTGCATCTGCTAACCACGTTTGGGGTGTCATTAACAGTTAATAACACTGCAAGAGCAATGCCACATATACAGCACACTTTTCGTAAGTTTCAAGGAAATGCCAAATGTGAATATGGCCTTAAGGTCAAAATTGTTAAGCATAACGGATACTGTGAACATTCAGTGTTTTTCTTTAGAACCCATTGTGGCAGTTGTTTGCTGTATGAACAATTAACCGCAGAGCTAACCAACCTGATGTTGGTGTTGATCACTCTGTCTGCTAACACGTAAATTGTGGTCCCGCAAGCTGGAATATATCTGTGCAGGATGAGACTTAGTCAGCTATCACCACACAATGGTGACAGTGGCAGGTTACTGACACCACTGTGGTCACATATTTGTGATAGCAGCTGGGATCGGTCATCCGCCACAACTACATCTCAGGAATGGTAAGCTTCAGTGATTAAAAATGACTACTGTAACTCTTTAAATGAAAATGATTGTTAACTGATAAAAATGGGAAATGTTGGTTGAAATTACTTTTCCTTTTTATAGTAGAAGTACAGCTAAAGCTATGGATCACAGGAGTGCAATTCGTTCTGCACTCCTGTGACCTGTTTTTAGCCGACAGTGGGCTAAAATCCGTTGTCGGCTGATGTCACTGAGCCTGTCCAGGCTGGGGAAAGATTGTGACCATATGGTCAGGATCCACACAGGAGCCTGCACCAGCACCTGGCTCAGCCTTTCGCCAACTGCAGAGAGCCTGAGCCAGCCACTCCTGCCCCTTTATGGTTCAGCAGGAGTGGAAGAGCAGAGAGCCGGTGACTGTCAATGAGAACTGAGTGATCAGTGGTGTTTGATCGCTCAATTCTCAGTCTTAAGGCCCATACACATGATCATAAAATCGGATAGAAAATTTCGTCCGACAAACGATCTGCCGATTTTCTTCTGATCGTTAGTATGGTGCTTTCGACAGCCGATTCCGAATTTTCGGACGACAAAAACTTGAAGTGCAGGCTCGAAAATTTTTGTTGAAAGAACACATACAAAACAATTCAACACACAACATTACTTCTGACGTTGAATTCTGTTGTACGAGAATTTTCGGATATTTAGTAACCTTTTCAGATTTGATATGGGACTAGCATCCAAAAAAAAAAAACGGATGCAAAATCTGATCGCGTGTACCTGGCTTTAGAGCCAGCAGGGGACAGATGCAGCATCAGAGCAATGCTGTATCCACCTAGGTAAGTATAATTTGTAAAAAAAAAACAAAAAAAACCTGACTTCTCTCTTAAAGTGATTGTAAAGGCTTGTTTTTTAAAAAAAAATAACAAACATGTCATACTTGCCTCCTCTGTGCAGTTGGATTTGCACAGAGCAGCCAGGATCCTCCTCTTCTCGGGTCCCTCTTCCGCTCTCCTGGCCCCTCCTCCTATCGAGTGCCCCCTCAGCCAGCAGCTTGCTACAGAGGGCACCCGAGCCGAGTCAGAGCTCCTTGTATCCATTCAGACACAGTGCGCCGACCTGGCCCTGCTCCCTGTCTCCCCTGATTGGTTGACTCACTTTGATCGACAGCCGCGGGAGCCAATGGCGCCGCTGCTGTGTCTCAGCCAATCAGGGGGAGTATTCTGGACATGTGAGGAGATCGTGGACATTGCTGGAGAGACAAGGGGCTCAGGGTAGGTATTAGGGGGGTGCTGGGAGGCTGCCACACACAGAAGGTTTTTTATCTTCATGCATAGATAAAAAAACCTTCTGCCGTTACAACCCCTAAAGAAAATCGCAATCGGCATTTGATTGGTTTGCACAAAAGTTGCCGCATTTACAAACCATGAGAATTATGGCGTTTTTACTATTTTTTTCTTTACTAGTAATGGTGGCGATCTATCTGCGATATTGCGGCAGACATGTCGGACATTTTTTACACTTTTTTTGGAACCATTGATATTTATACAGCAATCAGATCTAAAAATAGCCACTGATTACTGTATAAATATCACTGGAAGGGTAGGGGCTAACCTGCAGGGGGCAATCAAGGGGCCGGGCTGCTGGGGGCATAACAGATCAGTAGATCTCTGCCATGCCACCTGACAGAGCAGGGAACTGCCTTGTTTACATCGGCGGTTCCCCACTTTTCTTGTGTACCAGGTGATCGCGGGTCGCCGGCGGACATTGAGTCCGCTCAACCCGCGACCACACTCATGGAGCAAATAAATGGCGATTCGCGACACGCTGCCTTATTGCAGCAGTAAATCTACCCGAGCTGGTCGGGAACTGGTTAAGCAATATTACTAATACCAGAAATAATGGTTTATAATCATAGGTGTGCGCAGCCTATTGTATTAGGATGTGCACCCCAAATGTATTAAAACATGGATGGTGTTAGTAGGGCAGTGGATGGTGTCAGTAGAGAAGTGGACTTGTCAGTAGTGCAGAGGTTGGTGTAAGTAGGGCAGTGGACAGTGTCAGTAGTTTTTTATTTTTATAATTTTTTTATTACTTTTTGCAATTTTTTAGGGGAGCCCTATTGAGGGCTTTGGTTAATAGCAGGGGTAATCTGCACCACACGGGGTGATTAGGGTGTGCCCAGGCACACCTGGCACACCCCCTGTGCACGCCTATGTTTATAATATAGGGCTTTTTACAGCTGAAATATATATGTGCTACTATTTAAATTGCAGGCCATTAGAGCCCTTTCACACTGGGGAGGGCAGGGTGGTAGTGGTAAAGCGCTGCTAGTTTTAGCGGCACTTCACCGCTTTTATAGCAGCACTTTAGAGCTGCTATTTAGGCGGCAGCGGGGCGCTTTTAACCCCTAAGGAGGAGTTAAAAGGGGGTTAAAACTACCAGCGCGCGGTGCTTCCGAAGCAGTGTGCAGGCGCTGCCCATTCATTTCAATGGGCAGGCGCGATGGAGGAGCGGTGTAAACCGCCCCAAAGATGCTGCTTGCAGGACCTTTTTTCCTGTCCTGCAAGCGCACCACCCCAGTGTAAATGCACTCAGACTTTCACACTGGGGTGGATTGGGGGTGCTTTACAGGTGCTATTGTTAGCGCTAAAGCGCCTGAAAAATGTCCCATTGTGAAAGGGGTCTTAGAAACAACAAGCGATCACTCTAATATTATGCATTAGACTATTGAATGATATCACTTGTTGATACAGGTATTTCCATTAAAGCAAAAGCATCAAATATTTATTGCTTAAAAAAAGAGGACCATGTACAGATAGTTTTACGTAGAATAAAAATACTCTATTGCAAGGTTAAAGTACAGCTACGATTCTTGTATGACAGCCTAAACAAATACCACATCCTGTTAATATGTGATGAACAGGCCTCAACAATAAAAAAAACTTTCTTTACCTTCATTGACTGAGCCAAACACTCCCACTGTGAGCTGCAGTGTCTGAGAGGGGCACCATATGAGACAAATAAAGGAGGATTTGGCTCAGTCAATGAAGGTAAAGAAAGTTTTTTTTATTGTTGAGGCCTGTTAGGCCTGTTAGGGTTAGGTACTGATTCACAAGCTACAGGTTTGTGTCTGATCATTTGGCCGATTTACCTGTTCAGTTTAACCTCTAACATTTGGTTCTGCTGCTTCTACTCCATGCCAATGCTGTATGCACATATTGTATTTGGTAACCCCCTGCCTCATGATGAATATGCTCAAGTTGCAGCACAGAGACAGAGGTTTTAATAATTACAACCTTCACATTTTCAACATAACCAGCTTGCTAGTGGTTTATCTTTCTTTCCATAAATTACGCATCTAAATGTAGTCTCAGTAAAATCTGATAGCTCAGTAAAGACCCAGGGCATAGGAAGTAAATAAATACACGGTATAATCAAATGTTTGCATGTGCAACAATTCTGAGTTGTATACTCTTTGAAATGTCTGCAGTTAAATGTATGAGATGGTGTATGCTATGTGATCTAAGTTAGTAGAATTTTGTATATGGTGATCTGACTGCGTCTGCACAGGTGGTTAGCTCACTCGCTTCTCCTGATTCACGTCCTTTTCCTGGATTGGTCAAATGTGCTGTTTTTAGGCTGTGCCCACATCTTCTGGCAGATAACCAGCACTGTGGCATAGTCACAGTTCCACACCAGGCATCATTCAGCACAGGGCTTCTGTATGACTCGCTGTACCAATCCAGTGTCTGAACCCAAGTCTGTGAAAGGTTAGATCTGTGTATGTTGGATTTGACTTTCTGGACTTGGCTTGGCTCTTGGAATTAGACAGCTTATTCCCTGACTCCTGCTATCTGCACTTGCCCCCTTAAAACTCAGATTGGATTTGTGAATTCTGCTCACGATTTGCTGCCTGCCCTGACCTTCTTTTTAACTTTCAAATCACATGGGACTGCAGCCATCCTGGCCTCCGTCTTATCCTGATCATGGCTATGCCTACAGATCTGATGCTTTACTACAATTCTTCCAGTACTGCTGTTACTACCCAAATATTCTTAGGTGCCAATCTGTAGTTGTTCCATCTGTATTATCATTAACTGTGGTGAGGACTGGAAGCTTTAGTGCTTGTGTCTTGGTGATTGTTCTCTGAAACTTTCTGTTGACCCAAAGATTTTGATTCATGACATTTTTTTTTGGGCCATGGATCACTCACAGGTCAGACGCACCCAGGTAATTTTCAGTTTTAGAAGGATATAAACAATGTCAACAATAAGGGATTTGCGGTCCAATCCTTATGCTCGGTGTATGTTCTGGCAATCCATGTTTTCTGCATTTCATTGGTTCATCTAAAAGGTCAGCAGAACATGTAGGTAAATTTCCTGAGTCATTAAAATCTACCAGTTTTTCATGATCTCAAATTATCCAGTTTCTCTGCAGTAACATTGTAAAATTGTAACCTTTTGTACAGCACATTATGCTTTGCTGTATGTAACTATTGGAATATACGACAATAAACCTTTTGTAAAAGAAAATCTCCTACCAGATTGTAATTAAACTGCCATATCCCAAGACTGGGGTAGTAATAAAGCTGTTACTGAAGCAAACATCCAAAACTTTAATCAAAATCTATTGATTTGATGATTAGAACCTGTCTTTCGGGCAAAAAAAATTGGTTAATAAGATTTCTAATACTATTCCATGATATGACAGGCTCATTATTCTCATTCGTGGAACTTAAGAAACTTAAAGCAGAACATCAGTTATTTTTTCATCTTTCCATCTATTAAATCCTCTGCGCTTGTCGTTTTAACTTTGGATAGGAAAACATTTTTTTTCTGCCAGTAAATACCTTATACAGCCCACTTCCTGTTGTCTGGTAAAATGCCCAGGCATTTGACATCATGCACAGCTCTCTCCCTCACTCTCCTGAGAGTTTGCTAGGAGGGATGAGTCATAAGAGGGCCAATGGAAGCTTCAGGGCTGGAGGTGTGTCTGTGTAAATCCAGGAAGTGAACAGGCAGCAGCTTCAGCTGCCCACAGTTAAATTGGATGCAGCCAGACTCAGTGGAGGGAGATTTATGCAGCATGTTTGGCAAGTACAGAATCACAGTATATATAAACTAATATGCATAGTGGTTGGAGGGAAGCTTCAGATTATCTGTAATTTTTGTCTGTGCTCCATGTTCCTGTTAGGTAGGAACAGGAACACCTATTCGTAGAAATTATCACTCTTGAACTCCTCTCCATCTGCTGGCCATTATTCAGCACTACAGCTCAGGTGTCTGTAGCGCACACCTATCTCAGTTACAAGTGCCTAAGTAGACTGCTGGATATTTGGCCTGTGCCTGATAAGGTTAGTATCCAGTGGAACTTTCACAAAGCTTGTTGAGTTTTAATCCATACCTGGCCCTCTTACTGGGGATGTATTGCTTCATACCCAGGCGGCCTATGAAACGGACCAGGGATTCGTCCACAGAGATATTCTGCTCGGGGGTATAGAGTTCAGCAAACCTTTTTAGAAAAAAAATCAATTAGGGGTGAATTTCAAACAATGTATCAAAGTCGGTATGATTTCGGGTGGGGCACTGCGAGTTATTGCTGAAATGCAAGAACCGCATTATGTCATAACGGAACCTGGTCATGACAGATGAAAAAATTGGCATATGGTGGATGGGGTGGGTAGACCAATATACGTGCAGTTTGTTTTTTTTGTAATCCCCATGTTGAGCGTAAGGCCAAAAAATAATTTAAGCTCCTCCACAGTTAGGGGGTCTCCATTCAAAAGGACATGCATAGAATGAGTTGGGTTGTTCCGAATGTGGTGTTGGGCATAAAGGTTTGTCTAGTCCACGATGCTTTGCACTAGCTCAGGTGTAGGGAACCTGCGGCTCTCCAGCTGTTGTAGAACTACATTTCCCATGAGGCATTGCAAGGCTGATGGATACAATCACTCCCAGAAGCATGATGGGAAATGTAGTTCTACAACAGCTGGAGAGCCGCAGGTTCCCTACCCCTGCACTAGCTCATTAGGGAAAAATACATTTAAAAAAACTATTTCAGAAAAACCTTCCGTGTTGGCCTGCATGCCTGGCTGTGCTGTGAAAGGGGGGATTGTGGCTGACCCTGTGCTAGAAAAGGCAGCCACTGTGGGTTTGCCAAGGAATCTGGGTTTGGGCCCGAATTCTTTGCTGTGAAATTCCAGTGCTTGTACTGGGCCCCTCCTCCTGGGGTCTAGCGCCGTCGGCATTTGCCGATTGGCCATTAGGGTCTCTGGTGCTGCTGGTAGCTGCCTCATCTTCAAACCGTCTTCTTTTCGGATGGACTACTTCCTCCTCAAATTCAGACGATGATACACCGTCTTCGATGGGCTGGTATTCCAAATCAGAACCGGAATCGGAACTGTAACTGGGCGATGAGAGCTCCCTGCTGCTCTCATTGGTCAGGCTTAGAATTTGATATGCCTCTTCTGGAGAGTATAACCTTTTGGACATGATGGCTGTATGACAGGTGACACTGATGGGCTGCTCATCGGGGACTAATGGGCTGCTCATCAGGGATTAATGGGCTGCTCGTCAGGAACTAATGGGCTGCATGTCAGGAACGAATGGGCTGCATGTCAAGTAGTTTTTTGGCTGTACGTCAGGTACTGCTGGGTTGCAGGACAGGCACTGATGGGCTCACGGGACAGGTACTCAGATGGTGTAACAGGTACTCAGGCGGTGTGCCAGGTACTCAGGCAGGGTGACAGGTACTCTAATGGTATGACAGGTACTCTTATGGTATGGCAGGTACTCTGGTGGACTGACAGGTACTCTGATGGACTGACAGGTACTCTGATGATATGGCAGGTACTCTGATGGTCTGGCAGGTACTCTGATGGTCTGACAGGTACTCTGATGGACTGACAGGTACTCTGATGGACTGACAGGTACTCTGATGGACTGACAGGTACTCTGATGGACTGACAGGTACTCTGATGGACTCACAGGTACTCTGATGGACTCACAGGTACTCTCATGGACTGACAGATACTCTGATGGACTGACAGGTACTCTGATGGTATGGCATGTACTCTGATGGTATGGCAGGTACTCTGATGAACTGACAGGTTGTCTGATGGACTGACAGGTTGTCTGATGGACTGACTGGTACTCTGATGGACTGACGGGTACTCTGATGGACTGACGGGTACTCTGATGGTATGGCGGGTACTCTGGTATGGCGGGTACTCCATGTCTGAACGGATGCACAGAGCTGCAGCTCGGCTTGGGTGCCCCTATAGCATGCTGCTTGCTGTGGGGGCGCTCGACAGGAGGGATCCGAGAAGAAAAGGATCTGGGCTGCACTGTGCAAAACCAACTGCAACAGGGCAGGTAAGTATAACATGTTTGTTATTTTTATAGATAAAAAAACAAGACTTTACAATCTTTTTAAACAAGTTAGTCTTGTCTACACATGCCCTGGATAGAGGTCTGTCTGATATTTCATGTCTTGGATTATTCCTGTGATTTTTTGCATTGTGTTTGTGCTCAACTTGTCTGTGCTTCATAGGTGTGCGCAGCCTATTGCATTAGGATGTGCACCACAAAGCGCAAACAAACATGAGTGTGTGTATATATGTCAGAAGGGCAGAGATAGGTGTCAGTAGTTTATTTTGTTTTTACAATTTTTAGGGGTTTTTTTTATTATTTTTTACAATATTATATTTTATTATAATTTATTTTAGGAGCCCTGCTGAGGGACTTTGATGAAATATCAGGGGTCTAAACAAACCCCTGATGTCTCATTTCTGAAACAGAGAAAGAGACTGAGGACAGAGATTCCCCAGTCCCTTTCTCTGCAGCCAGGCAGCACTGAGAATCTGCACAGTACAGGGTGATTAGGGTGTGCCCGGGCACACCTGCCGCCATATGTGCGCACGCCTATGTTGTGCTTATTCTGATAATCAGCCTGTCATGCCTGCTGTTGTCAGTTTGTGCTCTGTCTACCTGACTGGAAGCTGGACTATTTAGCATTAGTTTGTATGTGCCTAATCTGACCATACAGTGAGGGAAAAAAGTATTTGCTCCCCTGCTGATTTTGTACGTTTGCCCACTGACAAAGAAATGATCAAGGTCCCCCTGCTCAAGAAAGCATATGTACAAGCCTGTCTGAAGTCTGAACATCTGAATGATTCAGAGAACTGGGTGAAAGTGTTGTGGTCAAATGAGACCAAAATCAAGCTCTTTGGCATCAACTCAACTTGCCGTGTTTGGAGGAGGAGGAATGCTGCCTATAATCTCAAGAAGACCATCCCCACCATCAAACATGGATGTGGAAACATTATGCTTTGGGGGTGTTTTTCTGTTAAGGGGACAGGACAACTTCACCACATCAAAGGTACAATGGACGGGGCCATGTACCATCAAATCTTGGGGGAGAACCTCCTTCCCTCAGCCAGGGCATTGAAAATGAGTTGTGGATGGGTATTCTAGCATGACAATGACCCAAAACACATGGCCAAGGCAACCAGGGAGTGGCTCAAGAAGAAGCACAGTAAGGTCCTGGAGTGGCCTGGCCAGTCTCCAGACCTTAATCCCATAGAAAATATGTGGAGGGAGCTTAAGGTTCCAGTTACCAAACGTCAGCCTCGAAACCTTAATGACTTGGAGAGGAACTGCAAAGAGGAGCGGGACAAAATCCTACAAGATATGTATGACCTCTATGATTGTCAACAAGGGTTTTGCCACCAAGTACTAAATCATGTTTTGCGAAGGGGTCAAATACTTATATCACTCACTAAAATGCAAATCAATTAATAACATTTTTGAAATGCGTTTTTCTTGATTGTTTTGTTGTTATTCTGTTTCTCACTGTTAAAATACCTATCATTAAAATTATAGAGTGATCGTTTCTTTGTCAGTGAGCAAACGTACAAAATCAGCAGGGGATCAAATACTTTTTCCCCTCACTGTATGCCTGTATCGGTTTTGTCAATGTCTGCTGCTGTTCTGCCCATCTGTCTGGGACTTGGTGTTCTAACATCTGTCCTGCCAGTTAGTTGGCTGTTGCCGCTGGTGACACAGTGGGCCATCAATGTCTGACAGGAGCGGAAGCAATCATCTAAACTGCGCTATCCTGGAGAAGCTGTGGAAATCATATCACCAATAGGATTATTCCTGTACATCTCTAGGTGGTTTGCTCTGTACTCTCAGCAGACTTTCAGAAATGGAGCTGGTTGCACTTTCCAGATATACAAACAGCAAATGATGATAAACACTGTGTTTGTCACAGGGGCTTTAGGTGAGGCCGGTGCGGTGAGTTCTCGGCTTCGACACCGTCTGCTGCACTTGCAGAACCTACAAAGACTGGACCAGCTTGAGAGAGACCTTCTTGGAGGAGAGCACCTGTCTTCACCAGGTCGTGTAAGTATTCCAGCGTTATGTTCATTCTAAGGCATGCTGTTTATTTCCTTTGGTGATATTTTTGTTTCCTCTCCAGGAATTTATTAGAGAGGGCTGTCTATACAAACTGACCAAGAATGGCTTGCAGCCACGCATGTTCTACCTTGTAAGTATGATCTATAAACATGGAAGGCTGGTATATTGGGAAAATTAATAGTTTGTGTTGCTACACACACAATATTACAATCCTTTTTGCTCCCAATTGGTGCATACTTAATATTGGGACCTACAAATTCTGGACACATTTGGAAGATATGCTATGTGTTTGTTTTATGTTTCTTTAACAATTTTTTTTTAGAATAGTTTTTAATCAGTAAAATAAACTCAGCTGTTCATTTTCAGGACATTTTTGCAGTGCAGGGGTCCTTTTACAAATATTCTTGAAGCATCACAATGTTCAACTAGTTTTTACCTATATTCTCTGCTCAGAAAAAAAGGTAAAACATACAGTTGAAGTACAGCCCTTTAAGTGAAATATTCTTCTCCAATGATGAAAATAAACATTTGTGTGTCAGGACAATTGTAATATACCACTTACATTATAAGATACTGCAGATCAGCTATCTTATCTACTGCCATTACAAATCCTCTATTTTTAATTTTTTTTAAAATTAAATCTGCTTGCTGTTTAAAGCTGAACTCCAGGAAGATATTAAGAAATAACAAAAATGAATGCTGTTATGCATTAATTAAATAATAATTAAATGTACAAGTTTGTGTCTCTTTAGTTTTCAGATATGCTGATATACACACGGAAAGGCCTGAGCTGCACTAACCAGTTTCGGGTTCATGGACGCCTGCCTCTCCATGGGATGCTGGTGAGTATTACAAGGCTGGATATTCGTCCTCCTTAAATGAATGACACAACATAAGCACCAGAGTAAAATGTATAGCTGGCAAATATGTAAACGCTTTTAAAAGAAGAACTGTGTGCAGTAAGGAAAGCAAATAAATTCTGTTTTATTCAAAAAATTCAATCAATATCCCCTGTACTTAGACCACCCAAACCCAAGACAGCAGCTGGCACAATTTGTTGACAACAAATCATATTTAAAAGTGCAACGCTAAAAAGATAATACAAATCTGTGCTCATACAAATCCATAGTGGTTATTGACTTTCATTAATCAGTCCAAAGAAAAGTCCCAGGTTTATAAAACAGAAAAGTGTGAACACTGTCAAAGTGCCTAGAAAGGGAACTTCTGTGCAATATTCACTCTTTAAACCCTTGAGAATGTCACTATATAGCGAAAAGCGCAGAGAGCGGTGTCTATGTGACGTCATCATGCAATGGACCACGGCATGTCTTCCGGGAGTCGGATTTGGAGTTTTATAATATCCATATCTTATTCGTTGTAATGTCAGTGAATATTTTAATACCATAAATACCTGTTTTTTTGACTGCACCACGAGGCTGTTTATTTTTATACCTTTTATGAGCAGACTAACCAAGTGAGTTAGGTGTCTCTGGACTGCTAATGGGAAGCGTCATCTGGTTATATGAGAAGGGTGCCTTGCTGAGCATTTACTATGGATGTGGTCTATGAAGTTTTACCCCAAACAACACTTTGACTGCTCAGTTTAAAGAGGGTCAATATATTCTGGTAAGAAGCTTTGGATGCTCACTATTGGTGAATTTATGAGTGAATATTGCAGAATAGATTCCTTTCCAGGCACTTTGAAGGTGTTCACGTGTCTGTTTTTAATACTTGGTGCTTTTTTTTTAACTGAATAATGAATATAAATAACCACTATTGATTTGTATGAGCACAGAATTGTTTTATCTTTTTAGCGCTGCACTTTTATATAAATTCAGTTTCATTGTATTATTGTAAGTATACACAAAGTCCAAATTTTTTGATTAAGTATCAACCTTCACTTGTGATAAATGCCAAGTGTTTGATAGACAAACGATTAAGCCTCACGCACACTGCAGCTAACAAATGTTTTTTTTTTCCTGCCTCTAAATGCCTCTCCATGTTAGTCTGCGGGGTTTACTTACAAAAACCAGAGAGTGCAAAATCTGGTGCAGCCATGCATAGTAGCCAATCCGCTTCTAACTTCAGCTTGTCCAATTAAGCTCTGACAAAAAAAAACAAAAACCTGGAAGCTGATGAAGAGCTGCACCAGATTTTGCACTCTCCAGTTTTAGTAAATCAACCCATGTATGTCCATGCACACATAGGCGTTTAGAGGCAGGACAAACAAAAAATAATCACTTACATGTTCCGAGAGGAGTGTTTGGGCAGAAAAATATGAATAAGCGCACATTAACGTGCAAGTTTATGCACGTTTGTGCATTAATGCATTCTAATGGGCAAAATAAATTAACATTCTGACCATTATCATGCATTAATGCCAAACGCACATGAATTCTTCTGAAAAATGCCACTTTTGTCAAGTTTCTCAAGCTGCTTTTCTCCTGTAAGGAGAAAAGGCTTACAAATGAGTGCAGTGTTTATAAAGCCTTAGAGGTAAGCCTTTTATAGGCTAAAATCTATAAAATCGTGTCACTCGTGTGTCCCTTCAGGACTGCAGGAGCTCACTAGCAACTTAACATTGGAGCAACAGCAGGGAAACGCAAGCATCTAACATACCTACTAGCTTTGCAAGAGAGCAGAGGATGGATGCAATGTATGGGGCTAATACGAATACCATCTTAAGCCAGCCATACATAGATCAAATTTTGGCCTGTTCAGCAGGGACTGGACAAATTTCAATTCAAGTATAGGCAGGGAGGTTGTACAGAAGTCAATCTACCAATCAACCTCTGTACAGCCACCCTGTCAGATTTTCCCGGCTTGATTAGTGCCCACTGGCTATAGCTAGCGGTGGGGAAGTCTACCTGCTGTCAGAATACAATAGATCAGCGGGAAGGATTCCCTCATCTACATCGAGTGTGTGGATGGGGAATTAAAGTGGTAGTAAACCCTCCTATCATTTTCAGCCAAGAAAGCTGCCATCTTGGCTTCTGTTTAATCTACAACTGCCATGATGCTGTACATGTGATCAGCTATGACACCAGCCATTGGACAGTTTAGAGCACAACCAATGGGAGTGTTACATTTCCGGCACGTGCCGGAAATGTGACTGTTTTTTAAACTGTTAAATGCATGAGTTTACTACCGCTTTAAGTGTTTATTTTTTTCCTTCAACCCGCTGGTTGAAGGGAAAAAAAATGACTCCTCTATGGGCTGCCTTATTTCATAATGCTGTGTTTGTTCCAACTTTATGTATTGATAGTGTTTCTTTAAATACTGTTCTGTGTGTGAGTATTTGTGGAGTACTATGTGCTTTATTATATAGCCATATTCTAAAGCCATGCAAATTAACTGTTTCTATACAACCCTCCAACTCTTGGGTAAGAAAATAACTACTACTGTTTCTAGTCAATATCTGGTTAGCAAAAACAATAGATGCAAGGGAAACTGCATCAGTGTTTGTTATCATTGTACATCCTATGTTATGGGTGTCATTCACAATGCTCTGCTCAGACACCAAGCACATTCATTTTTTTTATTTTCCCATAAGAGAGTATAATGAAATCTGTCAAAGTTCTAGTTAGCCCATAGGTGAAGGGGCTAAATGAAAGTACACTAAAAACATTAATCTGCCAGCAATGGGCCATTATTGCAGAATGCTGTTGTCCCACATTTGCCCTGCAATGGATTCTGGTGTAGATGGAGTACACTTAGGGAGGAGGGTTAAATGTATTTAATTCAGTATGTAAGAAAAAATATTCCAGGGACACCTTTTTTTCAGTGTGTTAAGCAAGATTATAGGCGGACATACCTTAAATAGGGACGGGGCCTTTGTTTAAAATGGCCATGGTTCTACAAGAGGCACCTAATGCCATACTTTTAATTAAAAATATGTAAGAAAGATGTAGTTATAGGGCTAAAGAAAAACAAAAGCACACAAAAACAAAACTTTGATAGTAAGGCTTTGTTTAGACGGACCTTGACACCTGAAAAAGAGAAAAAAGGAAAAATTTACTTTTAAGGTTGCCACTATGATCCCAATAGGAAAGACAATGGTCTCACATTATGTTAAAAAACAAAACAAAATGTATTTAATCTCATTAAAGCATATGATAAGAAAAGATATGTCTCATTGGTACACTGTCTCATACGTAAATGCAGGAGAGGCTGAACATGGAAAACTGCATAAATGGCCCATGGGATGGTAACAATAGAGTCCAAGAACATCCCCTCTGACTGGAGGCCAAACTACTGGAGTCACAATGTCAGCGCCAATGGATCACTACGCGTATCGCCAATAGCTTCTTCAGGGGATCCTATTGGTGCATCGCTAAAAGGACATCCAATGAACATAAGCAATCCAATCCACATAAAAGTGCATCATAAAAGGGGAGAGGAAAAAGGGGAAGGGAAAAATGGGGAAGAAGGGGAAAGGTATGTCCTATACACTTTGGGACACAGAGCAAGACCGGCATTTTTGGGCTACTTATCACTGTGAAGGCTGTCGTCTATGGATAAGGCCCCTCAGTAGGATGCCTTGCATTCTCTTGGAGCCAGACCTCTGCTCCTTCAACTGCTTCCCCCTACATCTCCTTTTCTTTCCCCTTCTTCCCCTTCCCCTTTTATGGTGCACTGTTCCATGGAACATGCTGGAAAAGGCATTGTTCATCACCAAACTGTTCTTGGATGGTTGGGAGAAGTTGCTCTCTGAGGATGTTTTTGCACCATTCTATATTCATGGCTGTGTTCTTGGGCATAATTGTGGGTGAGCCCTGTCTCTTGGCTCAGAAGCAACCCCCCCCACATGAATGGTCTCAGGATGCTTTACTGTTGGCATGACACAGGACTGGTAGCGCTTACCTTTTCTTCTCCGGACAAGGTTTTTTCTGGATGCCCCAAACAATCAGAAAGGGGATGACTTTACCCCAGTCCTCAGCAGACCAATTCCTGTACCTTTTGCAATATATCAGCCTGTCCCTGATGTTTTTCCTGGAGAGAAGTGGCTTCTTTGCTGCCCTTCTTTACACCAGGCCATCCTCCAAAAGTCTTCTCCTCACTGTGTGTGCAAACACACTCACACCTGCCGCCATTCCTGAGCAAGCTCTGCACCGGTGGTGCTCCAGCTGAATCAACAGTAGGAGATGGTCCTGGTGCTTGCTGGACTTTCATGGGCGCCCTGAAGCCTTCTTCACAACAATTGAACCTGTCTCTTGATGATCTGATAAATAGATGATTTAGGTGCAATCTTAGTAGCAGCAATATCCTTGCCTGTGAATTCCTTTTTGTGCAAAGCAATGATGACTGCACGTGTTTCCTTGCATGTTTCTTTGCACCATAGATGACAAAGGAAGAACAGTGATTTCACATACCATCCTCTTTTTTTTAAAGCTTCCAGTCTGTTATTCTAACTCAATCAGCATTTCAGAGTGATTTCCACCATTGTCCTTGTCCACTGACAATGTCAGCTGGTCCTTTTGTGGCGGGGCTGAAATGCAGTGGAAATGTTTTTTGGGGGATTAAGTTCATTTTTATGGCAAAGAGGGACTTTGCAATTAATTGCAATTCATCTGATCACTCTTCATAACATTCTGGAGTATATGCAAATTGCCATCATAAAAACTGAGGCAGCAGAATTTGTGAAGATTAATATTTGAGTCATTCTCAAACCTTTTGGCCAGGGCTGTATGATTTCTGTATCCCTGTTGCAGATTTTTCTCACTTCCTGTCTGGTGAAACAGGGGAAATTTTCCTAACAAATCATACCTCTGAACCCCTTCCTCCCAGCACACCTCTGTAACCCCCAGCACAACTCCTTTCTCGCCAGCACACCTCTGCCTCACCCACACTTCTGTACCTCCCAGCATCCTCTTTACCCCTCCCCACTCACCTCCATTCCCACACTAAGCCTTTGTTCCCCCCACACACACCTCTATACCTTTCAGTATCCTCTGTAACCTTTCCTCCCCTCCAGAACATCTGTGCAACCTTTTTTTAAACCCCATTGCAACCCACCTCTGTAGTTACTGTTCCACTTCATATTTCATGCTGCTGTTGCTTCATTGATGCTGGCGGCCAGGAGCGAGTACACACTCTGGGTGGGGCCACACAGAACCTCTTGGCTGCCTTACCAGTCACTCGTCACTACTGCAGATCATTTGAATAAGGTCAGCAACACTAGTGAGCTTCACGCTGCAATTCCGGGATGCAGCCACCACAGGGCAATTGATTCAAAGCCTGGACTGTCCTGGCAATCATAGTGAAAACACTTTTTTGTGTTCATATACTTTAGTTTTGGCTTATTTTATCCTAATTTTTTCCTTTGCTTGCATTATAGTGTGATGACAGTTTTTTTTTAATTAGTGGTCATATACTTTGGTTTTGGCTTCTTTTCTTCTAAATGTTTTCTTTGCTTCCATTATAATGCTTCACACTTTTCTTTACATCTGTCACTATGATTTCAGCTGATGGTATTGGATCCTCCAGTGAGTATTAATGGACAGCATTACTTGTGTTCTTAGACATAGTTGTATGTATGTGTCAAACCCTCTGGTCTTTTTTTTTTTTTCTTTATAAATCTGAAAGTGTATGTGTCTCATTAACTGTACTATTATTGAATCTTCTGTTCTACTTCTTTCACTCTGCACTGTGCCTTGTTAGCATGTTGTCTTTTATCTGTACCTATGTGGTCCCTGTCCACAGGCTGAGGACACTCACAGTCATGTCCCTCACTGTTTTACTATCTACTCTGCACAAACAACTATAGGAGTGGCTGCCAGGTGAGCTTGTGCGTGAAGTAGAGCAAACAATGGACACTGTAGAATTTTATGTTAATAAAACATTTGATATTTGTTCTGAATGTATTTATTGGTTTAGTTTATTCTGGATTTGCTCTGCTGCTCAGCGGTACCTGTTCGCTTATGCCAGGTGGAGGAATCAGTTTGTTGGTTAAATTAATTTCTGCAGTGTTCTGTTCACACATTTTTTTTTCTTGGTTTAGTATAAGTATTATTATTGTATCTGTAATGCATTTTTCTACCGAGAAGTGTTCTAAAGGTCTAATAAAAAAAGGTCTGTGCCAGTCGGAAGGCTATACAATGGCTAATAATACCTGTTCGAGAAAGGAAAAAATCCATACTACAGGGTCAGCATGATCCAATCTGCCAAATAGATTTGTAAAGCCCTGCGTTAGTGAAGTGCAAGCGGGATGGCAAGGTCACACTGTACATGAAATTAACCTGGAGATTTTAGTATGACAGCACAATATAGCACCTGCTAGTTTTTGTGATAAGGCAGCTATACAAATACAACAGATCTTTGTGACAATATTAGCGGCAGGTAAAAAATAATAATTGCTCATCCTCTGTTACTTACGATTTGTGTTTATGTGATTCAGCACTCAGGTGGATATGAGACGCTGGCTAGATGATTTGAATGCTGCTATCAGCCGGGCTCCGAGATACAGTGAATTATCTGCCCAGTCATTACAGCGCAAGTACCATTGTTCTCTTCTGTACTGTAACCCTTCCATGTGTTATAATAACCTCTGACAGTCATTGCACATTTTTGTTTTTTATTCTTATCTTACCTAGCAGTCATTTTTTGCATAATATAGCAAGAGTAGCATTGTACTTTCCCTTCAGTATAGCTTTTATATACTGCTGCTGCACATAAAGACTGTGTCTTGAAGTGTACAGCATCTCAGTACACCCCTCACATTTTTGTAAATATTTTATTCTATCTTTTCATGTGACAACACTGAAGAAATGACACTTTGCTACAATGTAAAGTAGTGAGTGTACAGCTGGTATAACAGTGTACATTTGCTGTCATCTCAAAATAACTCAACACGCAGCCATTAATGTCTAAACCGCTGGCAACAAAAGTGAGTAGACCCCTAAGTGAAAATATCCAAATTGGGCCCAAAGTGTCAATATTTTGTGTGGCCACCATTATTTTCCAGCACTGCCTTAACCCTCTTGGGCATGGAGTTCACCAGAGCTTCACAGGTTGCCACTGGAGTCCTCTTCCACTCCTCCATGACGACATCACGGAGCTGGTGGATGTTAGAGACCTTGCGCTCCTACACTTTCCATTTGAGGATGCTCCACAGATGCTCAATAGGGTTTGGGTCTGGAGACATGCTTGGCCAGTCCATCACCTTTACCCTCAGCTTCTTTAGCAAGGCAGAGGTCGTCTTGGAGGTGTGTTTGAGGTTGTTATCATGTTGAAATACTGTCCTGCGGGCCCAGTCTCCGAAGGGAGGGGATCATGCTCTCCTTCAATATGTCACAGCACATGTTACCATTCATGGTTCCCTCAATGAACTGTAGCTCCCCAGTGTCGGCAGCACTCATGCAGCCCCAGACCAGACCATGACACTCCCACCACCATGCTTGACCGTAGGCAAGACACACTTGTCTTTGTACTCCTCACCTGGTTGCCGCCACACACACTTGACACCATCTGAACCAAATAAGTTTATCTTGGTCTTATCAGACCACAGGACATGATTCCATGTCCTTAGTCTGCTTGTCTTCAGTAAACTGTTTGCAGGCTTTCTTGTGCATCATCTTTAGAGGAGGCTTCCTTCTGGGACGACAGCCCTGCAGACCAATTTGATACAGTGAGCGGCGTATGGTCTGAACACTGACAGGCTGACCCCCCCACCCCTTCAACCTCTGCAGTAATGCTGGCAGCACTCATACATCTATTTCCCAAAGGCAACCTCTGGATATGACGCTGAGCACGTGCACTCAACTTCTTTGGTCGACCATGGCGAGGCCTGTTCTGAGTGGAAACTGTCCAGTTAAACCGCTGTATGGTCTTGGCCACTGTGCTGCAGCTCAGTTTCAGGGTCTTGGCAATCTTCTTTTAGCCTAAGCCAACTTTATGTAGAGCAACAATTTTTTTCAGATCCTCTGAGTTCTTTGCCATGAGGTGCCACGTTGAACTTCCAGTGACCAGTATGAGAGAGAGAGCGATTACACCAAATTTAACACACCTGCTCCCCATTCACACATGAGACCTTGTCACATGACACCGGGAAGGGAAAATGGCTAATTGGATCCAATTTGGGCATTTTCACTTAGGGGTGTACTCACTTTTATTGCCAGTGGTTTAGACATTACTGGCTGTGTGAGTTATTTTGAGGGGACAGCAAATTTACACTGTTATACAAGCTGTACACTCACTACTTTACATTGTAGCAAAGTGTCATTTCTTCAGTGTTGTCACATGAAAATATAGAATAAAATATTTACAAAAATAGGAGGGGTGTTCTTATCTAGATCCTGTATCTATACCCAAAACACTTTCTTTTGTTTTAGATAGAATGGAGAAAAGTGAAGACCCCTGTCAGGTTTTACTGCTATCTGGGGCTTCATTAGAGAGATTTCCCCTTGCTTTCTGTTACAAAAATAACTTTTTAAGTAAGGGCAAGGAAGTAAGGGAAATCTGTAACAGGGAAACAAGCAATAAAAAAAAAGTGACAGAGGTTCTAGCATTCCCCCAGTTGCCTTAAAAAGCATTTTACCTCTGTCTTTGTTGCTTCACTTCCTATCCTATCCTAAACAAGTAACTACATGTGAGGGAATGGAATAGACACTATACATATTGAGCCTGCACAAGATCACATTTGGAGTATATTAGCACATGTTGTTTTTGTATAGGTTATTTTATTATATATCAGGTATTGTGCTAGCCACTTTTCTATATTATTTTTAGCCTGAAGCACAGGTTTATTGGTTTACTATCCTGGGGCCCACATCTTTACCTGATAAGAAAGGAAGAACTTCAGACAGCAGTAAAACCTGATAGGAGGTCTAATCCTTCCCCACTCTATTCAAAACTAAAACAAGTTTTGAGTATAGAAGCACTTTAAATGTCATTTGTATAAAAGAAACAACTCTTCTAATTAACAGAAAATCAATCAATTAACCTACCAACATCCTTTCAGTTCATGCTGTATTCTTACTGTTTCTGTCACTACACAGAACCTCTGATCCAGACTCCAGGCCAAACTCACCGCCCTAACACGCTCAGTCATGTGTGCTGGTACCGGAACCAGAGTGTGTCACTGCCTGATCACATTACCATGATGGAGGTAATTTACAATACATATTAAGTGGTCTGTTTACCACTGGAAAGAGCCCACTACATACACATTTGAGGCTGAGATGGATTATGGTTGAATGGGGCCCTTGGCACAGTAGGAACTTTGCTCCCCCATTCCCTTGATTGATAAGGACTGCAGAAGGAGCACAGAAGCCCCTTTGGCAGTCTGTACTGGCATTGTCCACCACATCAGACAACATCTGCCTACAAGTGCATTTTCCCTTGTGAAGTGACAGGCAGGTGTGCAGCTTTGATGTATCTCCTTGGTTTACTGTTGGAGCGTGAAGGTTGTAGCTGGGGCTCATGAACTGGACATCCACTGGGCCCTAGGCTCCAAAGATCTGAGGTTTTCTCAGGGCTATTCTTTATGCTCCTTTAATGCTTTACTTATTTATACAGTTCAAATAAATAATGGCAATACATTAGTGTAGATTCTATATCTTATAATCTGTGTCAATATTAGTGCACACGTGTTTGCTAATAAAGAAAGTGAAAATGCATGACATGCAATTCCTTGCAAAAATTTTAGATTTGTTTGACCAATTCTCTCATTTTAAATACCTAATATGTGAATACCATATACAACTAAAAGCAAACCTTTTTTTTAAAAAAAAAATAGAGATAATCACTGTTCTGGGTTGGTTTCCACCTGTATCACCTCTACTGCACGCTAGCAGGTGCTGACCCTGTTCGTCACAGGCTTGACAGTAGAAGACAAGAATCTGGTCAGAGTGCTATGTTCCCTTGAATGTAGTGTGGAGAGTCTTTCTTGAGTATGTCTTAATAAAGGTAATTTTAATGGATGTGCGGCCGACCAGATTCTTATCTTCTACTGTCAAAACTTTTTTTTTTAGTTTTGAATAAGTAGAGTGGAGAGTAATTAGAATAGCTCTCATGTCTGTATTGCTCTTTGTGCCCCTGTTAGGGAGGTTCACCATCTGTTTGTCACGTTTACCATTATCAAAAGTGAAAGCAAGAAGAAAGAAAATCCCAAATTTTTGGTTGTCCACAGAACAGTAATGGGGGGGATCTTCCAATGGTGACACTAGTTCTGGTGTCCCTGGTGACAACCAAAGGATTCTCTCACTTTGGAGGGATTTCTCCTCACTTTGTTATGGCTGAGGCAGGAAGTGAAGAGAAGTCTCCCAAACAGAACCCAGATGGCAAAAAAATAAGGGTTATAACCCCCCTCTACTCTATCCAAAATTAAAAAGGAAGAAACTCTCCTCATTGGCACAGTAGCCATTTGGTAGACATCCCTTCTGATCAGCACTGGCTTTAAACGGTGAAGTGAAAAGTGGGTTAGGGTTCAAGCAACTCTCTACCTGAACCACGCTTCCCTACCTACAGCTTCACCTCTTGCCAGTCTTCCAAAGGCCAACAATCTCCTCCTTTGCTTTCTTTATTTAAATACAAAGATTGTTACCTTTGCACCTGCTTGTACATGGACTCATCACAATAAGTGAAAAGTCTCACTACTGCCGTATCCTCTGCAAACATCACAATATGATTGCTCAGATACTTCAGGAGCAATCACAAATGTGCAAAGTGTACAGTAAGGGGTTCAAGACTTATGCCTGGGGAACCAGTATTAGGGAGGATGAAAGGGGATGAATTAACAGACCGAAGCCTATTTGTTAAAAAGTTCAGTCTCCAGTTTTGCAAGTAGCATCAGTTTATCCATCAGGGTTTGTGATCTAATAGTATAGAAAATGGAACTAAAATGTTTTAAAAAAGAAAAACAGTCTACCATAAGAAATATTCTCCAAGCGAGTTAGAGCCAGTTGAACTATTAATGAGATAGCATCTGCAGTGGGTAGTTTTGTCTGGATTCCTTCTGATAAGAGTCTACTCCTTACTATTTCTTCTGTATATATGTGCCATGACCAGCCTTTTAAAGAACTTCATAATTAATAGGATTAGTACAATTGGACAATAGTCATTCAGACATAATGCTTTTTTTCTCTATGGGACATTGGAAATGTGGTTGGGAAGGCTAAGGTGGAGCCGAGAGTACTTCTGTATTCTCCCGGTCTATTTGTATTTTTCTATTTGTATATCAAGAATGTTCACTCTTCGGCTGGCAATAACCATGTGCTGATGAAACTTTGGTAGAAAGTCTGTCAAGCTGATAATTAAAATCACCAGCAATCACATAGACAGCCTCTAGGTGCCTATTTTGAAGTTAGCAGATGTTGTTATAAAACGTCTCCAGTGCATCATTCGCACACAGGAAAACATAGGCCGTGACGCCACAGCATCATGTGACCCGGAAGACCGTGACAGTAAGGACACATTGGGGTAATTAGAAAGAAGATACAGATGAAGGACGATCTACACTGGAGTCCCTACCACTGCTCAGCACAGGACTACCTTTGAAATGAATGGTGTGATTGTTCCATAGGACGCCAATCCCATTCATGAACTTACACACACTACCTAGTGTATCCATTGTGATCTGTGTTTGTCATCTGCCTGGAGTCTTAACACTGTGAGGCACAAGAGAGCTCCATTGACATTCCCAGCATTTTTGTGAATCCATCCTTCACTGGCAAATAGCCCTTCGGTGGCTGCGCCACATGACCGTTATACCACCCTAGCTGGTTTACCCCTCTTGTTTCCCAGACTCCCCATTTGGAACTTTACATCCCCCTGCACCCATTTTTTAACTTTGGCAGTACATTTTGGGAGGCTTCCATGGCATCTCTGGTGCTCCCCCCTCCTAGCAGTGACTGATTCCACAGCTCCCCTCCCTCCTCCGGGGTGTGTTTTTTGCACATGGTTGTGTGGTTCATGCGAGCCTACTCGGGTTGATTGTTCCATGGCAACGTTGCCTTGAACAATTTTAACTGTGTGATGTGATCCCTTACTATATGGAATTTTGTTATTGCTATATTTGCACCAATAAATTTTGCATTTTTGTATGCTGCAGTGCGTTCCTTTAGAAGCCGCTTCTACTCTGGTGGTGACCCTGCACCCACAGGATCCCCTCCCTCTCCCCCTTCTAGATGTATGGCATATTTGGCTTTGGGAACCCCATTCCTGACACTGGGATGAGTCAGTAGAGTGTATGCAATTGCTGTTGCTATGTTTGATTTCCCTTCTTTTATTTTTTACTAGGCATATATTCTTAGCAGACGATATGGAGGGACTCCTCAGAATGATTTATTCTTTGGAGGAGATCCAGGAAGCTGCAACACAGGTCTCAGACCAGGATAGGATGTATAGGGGACTGGTCAGACCTCAGTCAAAGGTTCTCCCAATCCACCAGGCTCTCAAGGACATCATCTTGAGAGAAAGGAAGGAGCCTGAGAGGAAAGTACTGAAGTTCAAATCATGGAAACGCAGGTGCCCCTTCAGGGAAGAGGAAGCAGAAAGATTTTTAAGACCCCTAAGCAAGACTCTTCACTAGCACAGGTGTCAAAACAATCTAATCTCAGAAAGCTGGCAATATCAGGGATCAGATGGACCGCAGGTCCGAGACCCTGCTACGCAGAGCCTGGAAGGCAAACGCAGCAGCCATGAGTCCAGAGTTGGCATCTGCCTGTGTTGCCAGGAACATGCGGGTAAGCAGGCTAGTTGATCACGTGTCACGAGGTGCCAAGTCCAAGCAGATCATAGATTCCTTACAGGTGATCAGCAAGGCAGTGGCATACTTGGCGGACGTGGCAGTAGAGAAAGTATGAATGACCATTAAGTCAGCAGCCCCCTTAAGCTCTTCTAGGGGAGGGCACTGTGGGTGAAAACTTGGGTTGGTGATCACACGTCAAAAACATGACTCTGTGGCCTACCATTTGAGGGCTCTCTTCTCTTTGGGACAGAGCTAGATCAGGCCCTATCCAGGTCCACGGAAAAGGGGGAAGAAATCCCAGTGAAACCCAAAAAAAGGTCCCAAAACCCTCGGGAAAATTTTGCCTAATAATAAACTTGTGAAAATGAAACAAGTACCTGTGGTACAAGAAGTTTCAAATGGAAAGCGTATACAGCATCAGGAAGCATCTCTTAAAAGAGGTCTTTATGATCACCATAGACCTAAAGGATGCATACCGCCATATCCCCAACCTTCCAGAGCATCAGAGCCTGCATTTTGTGGTTTTCACGGAACAGGGCGCCCAAAATTGGCAGTTCAGGGCCCTTCCTTTCAGCCTATCGGCCAGCCCGAGAATTTTTACGAAGGTCCTTGCGGAGGTGTTCTCTCATTTCCACCTCCAGGGGATTGCCCTGATCCCCTACTTGGACGACCTATTGGTCTACAATCAGTCTCGAGAACTCCTGCTATCGGACCTGGACAGTGTAGTGGCCACCCTAGAATCCTTGGGATGGGTAATCAGGCAGGAAAAGTCTTTGTTAGTCCTATCACAGGCCAAGGTCTACCTGGGGTTACTGGTGGATTCCGTAGCCCAAAAACTGTTACCGTATTTTACGGCGTATAAAACGACTTTTTATACTAAAAAACATCCCCCAAAAATCGGAGGTCATCTTATACGCCTTACTACCCCAGGGAAAGGTAGAAAACATGATGTGGGCCGTATCGGCACTCCTCGGGCCCCGAGAGGTCTCCCCACATAAGGGGGGTTTGCAACACAGAAGCAGTCTACCTCAGCAGACAAGAGTGAGCGCCTTTCGAACCGTTGGCTCAGGTTTCTCTTAAGTTACTATCCCTTAAGGTAGCCTTCCTTCTGGCCATCCTGACAGCCAGGAGAGTAGGCGAGCTGCAGGCCCTGTAAATCAAGGAGCCCTTTTTGTTATAATTAGAAGACAGGATCCTCTGTACCTACCCAAGGTGGCCTCGCATTTTCACAGATCACAAGAGATCGTCCTTCCTTCATTCTGTGAGAATGAGAAGGAAGAAGCCTTTCATTGGTTAGATGTCAGACTGTGTCTGTTAATTTATTTAGACAGAGTGAAGGCATTTAGAGAGTCCAATCACCTGTTAATTACTTTTAGCAGTCAGAAAAGAGGTAACCAAGCCTCAAGGGCAACGATAGCCAGATGGATTAGGCAGACCATTGCCGTAACCTATGAGCAGGCAGGTAAAACAGTTCCCACTCACCTAAAGGTACACGCCACAAGGTCTCTGGTGGCCTCTTGGGCAGAAAGGCCCGGGGCATCAATCGACCAAATCTGCAGAGCGGCAACGTGGGCAAGCCTTTGTGACACTACAGGGTGGAGCTGTTGTCACCTCACGACCTGGCATTCGGTAGAAAAGTCCAACAGGCTGTAGTTCTGCCCTAAGGTAGGCCAGAGCTTATTGCTCTTCTCTCAGGTGTGCCGTCCTGGAAGATGACTAAAGAAAATTACCAGTCACACTTACTGGTAACGGTGTTTCTAGGAAGTCTTCCAGAACGGCAGGTCCCACCCATCTTTGTCTGTTGGTGTTGTAGGGTTTTACAGGTTACCTATAATGTGTTATCAATAAATACAACAACAGCGGTATATAGTGCGTACTCACTCTTGAGAAAGTCAGACTTCAGCGTGTTCACATCAAAAGGTTGCTCTGCCGGACTGGCGTGCGACGCTCTGTAGCTCCCACTGACTCGTTTCGTCATACAGATGTCAAAGGCCACCTCTGACGTCTGTATGACGAAATGCATCAGCGGAACTACAGAGCGTCACACGCCAGTCCAGCAGAGCAACCTTTTGATGTGAACACGCTGAAGTCTGACTTTCTCAAGAGTGAGTACGCACTATATACCGCTGTTGTATTTATTGATAACACATTATGGGTAACCTGTGATTACATGTGGACATCTGGCATACTGAGACGCTGGGGTCGCCAGCCGTGGATGTAAGAACCGGGATATCCAGGCAAACCGAGAGCTCTTTACTTTGCAGCCGGTGAGTGGGATATATGTGCTAGGGAGGGGAGCACCTCAGTGATTAACCCCCTCACTACCACATAAAATCCCCTCTCACATAGTATTTGTGCAGCAACCATAATACATGTTTTTCACATACTCTGCACACTCAGTTTTATGAACATTTGTTTGATGGTTTCCAACACTGTTTACTGATGACTTTGTGACAGGTCACTTGCAACCAGCACAGGCAGTGCCATACCCACTTACACACACCCTCTTTTTTACTCCTGAACAGCCCTTTGGCTGCTCAAGTGGGGGCAGCAGCTTGGTTTAGACATTTGCTTACACTATTGGGACACCTGTGTTTGGCAACGACACAGTGCACTGATGGACTTCTAACAGACGCTCACAGTAATTATAGGCAGCGCCACACCCATCTTTACATCTCCCTATACTTTTTTTTTTTACAACTGAGGAGCACACAGAGGGGCGGGGGTTTTAACCCTTTTTTTGATTGTGTTTCCGGTCAGGTCAGACCATTCCTCTCTCAGGTGTGCCGTCCTGGAAGACTTCCTAGAAACACTGTTACCAGTAAGTGTAAGGCCTCATATACACAGGCATTATGCAAAAATGAGCTGTAACGTCGGTACAGACGCCAGGAAAAAAATTTGAGTTAAAAACGCGATTTCCTCAGCGTTTTGTATTAGCGTTAATGCGCGTTATTAAGCGTCAGTTCTAAGGCGCGTTTTGCTTTAAAAGACATCCCTCTGCTATTTTTTTACATTTTAAAACATAAAACGTCGGCGCTAAAAACGCCGGTTAATGTCGCTACAGCGCTAATGCGTTATTGAGAGTTTTGCCGCCTCAGCATCAAAAACGCCATAACGCTGCAGCTTCGGAATGCGCAGGTCCTGCGCTAGCTCTACAGCTTAAGAACGCCGACGCCACTTACAGCTCAATAACGTCAACGTGTAAGAGGCCATTGAATAACATGGCGTGGCATTCTTAAGCTGTAAAGACAGCTCAAAAATGCGGAGTTAATAACGCCCGTGTGTATGAGGCCTAACTGGTCATTTTCATATTCATAGCAGCCCTTCAGGTACAGTGGCTATAGAAAAGAATCACCCCCTTTTAAAATAATCACATTTTGTTGCTTTGCAGCCTGAAATCAAGACACACCGTTTTTTGTTTTATCCCGCTATATTTACTCCGTGCAACTTATAACATCCAAGTGAAAGATATAACACCAACATGTCCGAAAAATATCAAAAACAGAGTTACTGAGTTGGAAAAATAATCACCCGCTTGTTTCGGTATTTTGTTGACCTACCTTTTTACTTTAATTACAGCCTTTAGTCGGTTGAGGTTTGCCTCTACAAACTTTGCACATCTAGACTTTGCAATATTTGCCCACTCTTCTTTGCAGAACTGCTCAAGTTCAGTTAAACTTGATGGTGACAGTTTGTGCACTGCAGTCTTCAAGTTATTCCATAGATTTTCAATGAGGTTTAAAACGGTAGTAAACTGCTGAGAAAAGAAAAAAAACCCTGCATGTGCTAGTATGCATCACATACTAGCACATTATGAAATACCTTAAAACGAAGCAGCGCTCAATCACCAGTGAGGGGGGCTGACATGTTCCTGCAGCGTTTTCTTCCTGGGTTGTACCAAATACCTTCCACTTCTTAATAATAGACTTCATTGTGCTTCTAGGAATTGATAAAGCCTTTGAAATGTTTTTGCATCCATCTCCTGACTTGTGCCTGTCCACAACTTTATCTCTGGGATCTTTTAATAGTGCCTTGCCACCCATAGTTGATTGTTTGCCTCAATTGCACTAACAGGGACTGAAATGTTCCATGAGAGCGCTTTGATTGCTGAGCTAATCAAAATGATCACAGTGTGAAAGTCACATGACTTTTCTTAACCACGAAAAAATGACCAGTATCCTCCACGACTCCCATGCTAGATTTCTCAGGGTATGGGCCCCATGGTGGTCCTATGCGTTTCCAACTCTACACCCAACCAGTCTAGGCCTCTCAAACTAACATTGCCTTGCCCCATTAGTGTGGGGGAACTTCCTTTCTTTACCCCTTCTTCGCTTTTTTTCCTACTCGTTTCTTCTATTTCTGGGCCTCTTGCCCGTCCCGAACCCCCTGCTCCCCTGTCCACCTCAGCCCCTGAGTCTGTAGGCTCACAGGCTCAGGCATCTCGTGTTTGCCCTGGCCCCAGCCTGAGGGTCACTGTTGGTTTATAGTTTAAATCCGCGAACACATTTTTATTTATGTTCTTGTGTGAATATCTGTATTATGTTCCTGTTAATATCCCCTGCGTGGAAATTTGACATCTGGTTTTCTTCTGCCTATCAATAAAAACATTGTACCAGAAAGTCAAAATGGCTTTGTGTGCCATTGAGAAATTACTTAGCTACACCTAATTGAGTTTATAAGTCCTTTTTAGGAGGGGGGTGATCCGTTTTCTTTTTTTTTTTTTTACAAGTAAATACGGCTGGATAAAACAAAAACTAAGTGTCTTCATTTCGGACTACAAAGCAACAAAATGTGATTATTTTAGGGGGTAGGGTGATTCTTTTCTCTACCCACTGTACATAATCAATGATTTCTTAACTGGTGATTACTTCTGGATTAGGCAGTTTTTTACCTGTGTAAGCAAGCAGCTTCCACAAACTATGGGTTAAACAGCACTTTTTTTTCTTACATAAAACAAAGGAACAAAAAAATAGTTTCTCTCCCTATCTGTACTTTTACTTCTGTTTTCAAACTATTGGTCCATGTTTGACTTCTAACCTATGGACCACATACAGTTGCGCATTTTATATGAAATATTTACTAGACTAGACTGTTTTTCATATGCTCACTTTCACCTTACAGGTAATACAGCTTTAGTAAGCCCAGCCTTTGTGGAACAATCAGTGTTTTTTCAGTTGGATACTGTCATGGTTTGCAACGCATATATGAAATGTACACATATGTCTTTTATTTATTGAAAGTGAAAAATTAGGAAATAAAATATCAGACAACACAGTTTATATTGTTCGGTAAAATGAGGGAAATGGTCAAACGTTTTAAAATATTTGCAAGGCACTATATCTGTGGCCATGAGATGTTTTATCCAGCTAGGGATGCAGTAAGATCCAAGGGAAAGCAGGGAACAGTAAATGAAACAAAAATATATTTATTAGATTTCCACTGAACATTATTTATATAATTACTACTTTCCATAAACTTTTAATTATATTTTCTTTAGAGTAGGGCCCTTTATGTGAAGACACATGGCTTTATGGTCTTGGTCTCTAGTTGTCATTCACACATGCAATGATTTAAGTATTTGTTTTGTATATGGCTTCTTCTCACATCATGGCTGAGCAGGTCTGAGCGAAGAAATAGAAAGCTCAACTCCCATGATGCCAGGGAAGCCATCAGCATGACAGAGGGACACTATGGGTGGTCTTAGAGATAGAATTCAGACAGGTATCAGGTCCTGAACACCATAATTGCTTTATCATTGCAATTTAAAGTGTTAATTGATAATAGTTAAAACCATACCCTGCTTTTAAAAAAATAAAATCAGGCAGGTGTATGTAAACTGGCACATTTTTTTTTAATGAAAATTCTTATTTGTCTTCTAGAACCAGCTCTCTGGTTACTTGCTTCGGAAGTTTAAGAACAGTAATGGCTGGCAGCGACTGTGGGTGATCTTCACCAGTTTTTGCCTTTTCTTTTACAAGACACACCAGGTAAAATTTAGAAACAAAACCTCTCTGAAGGGAGATTTAGACCCCTTTCACACTTGTGTGAGTTGTCCTGCTATTTGGGACTGCAAAGTCTCATGACAAGTCGTTCCCCATTATTTCCAAAGAGTATCGTTCATATCTGTACGACTTTGTAGTATTATTAGCAAAATCTCATGTAAAAATAAAAGCAAATAGTATAAATCTCTGATTTATAGTTATTTGCTTATTTATAGTTCTAATACTGGACATGATTAAAAAAAAAAAAAAAAAAAGTCCTTTAGACCCAGTTCACACTGGTGTGACATGCACCTTGACTTTGAGAGTTACATGACAAGTCGTGCCCCATTAAGTGCAATGGAACCGTTCTAATAGGAGAGGTTTGAGTTGCTCTGACTTAGAAAGGGGTTCCTGCACTACTTTTAGTGCAACTTCGGCACGACTTGCATTGACTGCTGTTAAAGAAGTCGTATGCAAGTTGCACTGAAGTCGTGCTGGGATGTCGGCTTCAAAGCCGTGGCAGTGTGAACCAGGCCTTAACAAGGAACATACATTCCACATTATGTTGGCATACCAAAAGTGTTCATGAATGAAATATTTCAGTGATAATAATGGGCAGCTTTCAAGCCCTCTAGCTAATCACTTGTGGTGTTTTGGAAAACAAAATTCTGGATCTTTTCCATATCTAATATGTTACCACACATAGCTTGATCATAAAAGCATACCCTCTTCTGCTAGATAAGCTATTTCAATTGTCATAAATAGAGAAATGCCTAATTATCTGCAGATCAGGAGTGTCTATCATTTTGGTTGTTCATTAACTGCTATGATGTTGATGTCTGCAGGAAGATGCCCCACTTGCCTCTTTGCCGCTCCTGGGATACACAGTCAGTATTCCGACAAATGCAGACCCCGTTAACTGCCGCCATGTCTTCAAACTACACTTCAAATCACATGTGTATTTCTTCAGAGCAGACAGCGAGTATACATGGAGAAGGTTTGTAATGTGATTATATCTTTTTGGCCTTTTTCAGTAAAGTATTGGGGATGTTTATAATATAGTGACCCTAAATACAACATTCAATGTCACGTAGCCAGGCGAATTAATCCTGCTAGGTTACTGCATTTTGTTATCAAATATTGCTGTTTGTATAATTTTATTTTTGTGGAAATATTTGAACTTCAGATTTCTGTGGAATTCTAGTGTTGCAATTTATTACAGAAATACACAATTGTCTTTATAATTAAATGGCCACAGACCTTTTGATGGTATCCTAATGGTAAAACACTAAGGGCTTGGGCATGCTCGCAACGGCACGTGCCCGCCAGAAAGCGGACACTGCGCGGCACCAATCACAGGCAGTGAGACATTTCCCGAGCTGTGGCTGCACAGATAGGGAAATGTCTCACTGCCTGTGATTGGCGCCGTGCAGCTTCAGCCTCCTGGGGGGCTCAGGTACGTGAGGTTTGCGAACACACCCGATCCCATCCTTATTATGCACATCATTAGTTTTCTGAGATTACTCAAAAATCATATTTAGGTGCAGTATACATGAACATACTCCAGTTTGGAATACCTGCAGTCTACGTATGGTTTCCACAACCTTTCTCATTGGTGGGGCCTCCATGCTAAATTCTTAAGTGTTCTCCTACACTAAGGCAGAGAAACCAAGATTCTTCTTACCATAATACAGTAAGTCTCATAACAGGAGGCCAGTACACTATTTGACCACTTTACCCCCTTCCTGACTAGAGCACTTTTTGCGAATCGGCACTGCGTCGCTTTAACTGACAATTGCGCAGTTGTGCAACGTTTTACCCAAACAAAATTGATGTCCTTTTTTTTTCCCCACACATAGCTTTCTTTTGGTGGTATTTGATCCCCTCTGTGTCCCTTCTGATCACTACTATAAACAAAGAGCGACAATTTTGAAAAAAAAAAAAAAAAAATATATATATATATATATATATATATATATATATTTTTTACTTTTTGCTATAATACATATCCAAAAAAATGTATATAAAAAAAACGGATTTATTCCATCAGTTTAGGCCGATATATATATATATATATACACTTGTACATATTTATGGTAATAATAATAATAATAAAAAAAAAAAAAAAAAAAAAAATCGCAATAGGCATAGATTGATTGGTTTGCGCAAAAGTTGCCACGTTTACAAACTATGAGAATTGATTTATGGCGTTTATTACTATTTTTTTTTTCACTAGTAATGGCGGCAATCTGCGATTTTTATCGTGACTGCAACATTGCAGCGGACAGATCGGACATTTCTGGGACCAATGACATTTATACAGCGATCAGAGCTAAAAATAGCCACCGATTACTGTATAAATGTCATTGGCAGGGAAAGATTTAACCTGTAAGGGGCGATCTAGGGGTTAACGGTGTTTCCTGTGTGTGTTCTAACTGTATGGGGGCAGGGCTGGCAGGGGCATGACAGATCTAACTGATCCAGATTACAGGGATCAATAGATCTCTGTCATGCCACCTGATACAACAGGGAACCACCGTCTTTACATCGGCGGGTCTCCATTCTTCCTCTCTAACAGGTGATCGTAGGTTGCTGGCGGACATCGAGTCCGCCCGACCCGCGGCCACACTCAGGGAGCACGCGGCGGTTGCCCGTCCGCTACTCGCTCCTGCGTGAATTGCTGTTTATAAATGCCACATAGTCGGGAAGTGGTTAAAGTTTATCCAACCAAAAAAAAAAAAATTGTAATGTATTACAGCTGAACAGTTCATGGATGTGCTGGGTGCATTGGTTTTTAGATTTCTGGCCTCTTATTTTTTTTATCTAGTGGTCTTGCCAATAACACACTTCCGGTCCTAGGGTGACCATGCTTACTCATTCCACTGTACCTAAAAAGGGAGCCATGGTTGTCACACTAGGCTGCTCTTCCAATTTGTAATGTAACCATGTCCTCATCCCTATTACATGGGAGGCAGGACAATCTGTAGCTTACAGAAGATAGTTTGGAAGGAAGATGGCAAATGTGTTTGACATCAGTTCAATTCACAGAAAGTGGCAAGGCCTCTGCATTTCTTGCAAGATTAACAAGTTTATGTTCTTGTGCCTGCTGAAAATGGAAAGAAGTGCAGCAACCACATCCAAGTACTACTAAGCTGCTATATATAACACTTTGGGTATGCATGTTGGTGAAGTGGCGAAGAGTGAGGAATTACATTTGGTGCTATCCTGGGGAGTGAGGAAGTGTGTACCAACACAGTGGCAGAGAATGTGGCAGTGTGCCGTGGGATCAAATGCAGAAGTGCTGTGCAGTGGCAATGAAGGGGTGTACTGCAGACCAGACCCACCATTCCATACAAACACTCTGAGGGGATGAAAGAAGCTTTGGCACTATGGTTGCTGCATGGATGGGGGAAGAATATATGTGGGACAGACTGAGTTATAAACAAAACACACCTCTGGAAGGGGGGGTCTGCATCTTCTCTCCAGAAGGGATGGCCAACTCTGGTTAAGGGTGTGAATTTGTAAAAATCAAAAATGCCTCACGCTTAAACAGTCTCTATTCCAGATCAGAATAACATAATTTTCTCTCGTTGCCATGAAAAGCAAAAAACAACATATATATCTCATGTATCTGTACAAGATATTTGAGCTATCACAGGAATCTGCACTCTGAGGTTGTGTGTAAATCTGCTTAGTACATACATTTACCTTTTGATTTTTATTATACTTTTTATGGCATAATACAATTTGTGTGTTGTAATTCATTCAAGTATGTTTGTTTAAAGCTGATGTCAATGTTTCATGTCACTTTAAATAGTTCTTCGGACCAAACTAACCAACTTCACTGCAGTGTCTCTAAGCACAGTATGTACTGCATATAAAACTTCAGCTACATACAGTACACAGTGCTGGGTTCCAGCAGAGTCTGGCTGAGCGGCTTTGTAATCCGTGAATGAATACAATGCTTTCTGTGATTGGCCGAGTCTTATGGAGGATGTTACAAGGAGGTAGAAAAATAAAGTAAAAAAAAAAAAAAATTGATTACAGGGCCATTAGGCAGTGGGTGTGTATTAATTATATTAGTTATTGTCACTTTAAAAATGTTTACAGCTCTGGGACTATATTCTTCTACAAACCAGTAGTTGTATATGGCAACACAAAATTGTGTGTCCGTGAGGGGTATAGACTTGTTTTAATACAATACAAATAAAACTTGCTAACATAGTTAAATTTCAACAAATCTGAAACCTTTTGCTGTATTTGAAGGCTGCATGTATAGTGAGCCATATGTGTTTTCTGTGTTTCTTGGCATAGGTGGATGGAGGTGATCAGACGTGGAGTGAGTTCTCCAGGAAAAATAGGACACTTGGCAGAGGATGGAAGCATGGTTAATTTCCCTTTGTGAAGCTTCGGACAACCATGACTATGTAAAGCAGTATGCATAGACCATTTCCAGAAATGTGGCTATCTCTGTGAATGCAGTGATCCTAGGATGGTGGTATGCTGAAGAGACTTCAAAGAAATTTACTACAGAAATTGTTTAAAGGACCTTTGCCATGGCTTCCCTGTTACACTGAAGGTACAAAGCGCTGTACTCGTGGATTTCAGGGGTCAAAAATAAAAGGATCACTGACTGTACAGACTTGTCAGCACTTTGTCTTCAGTTTTCTAAAATTAAAACCATTAGCAGTGAAGTCAAGCTCTGTATCATTTGTGATCTAATAAAATGTTTTTAGCTCCAGAACAGTGTTTTCAGTTTTATTAGCACCAAAATTATACCGGGGGTTCTCTGGTATGATCTAACCATTGAAAAATTATTTTATTGCTGAGCCCATTTTATACAGCTGCCTGGGAAGCATCATGTTGGAACCCACATTTGCTTATCACTTGTGTATGTAAACCCAACCCCCCCCCCCAATAAAATAAAAAAAAAATCACATCTGTGATTAGCTTTCAGCCTTTTTAAATCTGCAGCTTTCATTAATATTATGAGAGCCCATCAGACTGTTTCATGGACAAAAGTTAGTGGTGGTTGTCTACAACAGGAAATTTTGAAAGCTTTAATTTTCTTTAGAGCATGTGAATTGCTTCTTTGCACACTGACCGCAGTGAAACAAACCCTTGCTGATGAAACCATTTTATGAAAAATAAAACAACTAGTATTCCGACAGGTGAATATGTTTTAGCAATATGGTTCATCTCTACATAATGTATATTTTAAACAGACTGTTTTTTTTTTTATAATCATCTTCTCCAAGGTACTGGCTCCATTGCATGCGTTCCTGGGGCAGTTAATAACTATAATTTATCTTATATCAATCATGTTGCTGATAGACTGATATATTTTTCATAAAAGATCAGGCTTTAATAAAGCATTGATATTAGATTAACGGTTGAAGGAAACACTGTTGTGTATGAAATGTCAGTTTATTTTGTGCATAATGTACTGGTTGATGAGACATAATGGTAAACGTTTTGTATGTTACAATCAAAAAATAAAGAATACTATACTTGAAGTAATGCCATGATGGTAAATTTCCCAGTCACAGTGCAGCCTCAGTTCACACTGAGGCTTGAAGAGGGGAATGAGTGAAGCAGCAGTAATGTGGTCTCAGGATGAAGAGGAGAACCTGGAAAGAGAATTGCTGGAAATCAGCCACATACAACAGATACAGGCTTTTCAGTTTAGCCCACTATAGTGTGCAAAGCTGGGCAAATCTCAGGAACTGGGTAGGTGTGTATAAAAATACAGTTGTCAATTATTTTGTCTTCAAGAGCTTGTTTAGGATGCTTAATACATTTTTGTTTTCTAGAATTGACTGAAGGGCCTGTTGAGTCTGCAATGACTTGTCACTTTGATCTACCTTATCAGTCAAGTAGAGATTCATTAATGTGCAGTCTAGCCAAAACTTTTTTTTATTAGTTTTGGATGAAATCTGGAAGGGTTAGATCCCATGTCAGATTCACCCTCCCAGTTAGTCCTAACCATGACCTGGGACAGAAAGTGATAACCTTACAGCTATCACCAACACAGGAGATGAGATCAAAACTTACAATCAGGACACCTTGGTTGGTAACATCTAAGATGCAAGTTCTGCTCACTTTATAGAGATTTCCAGTTGCATCTTCAGGACAGGAAGTGAAGAGAAATATCTCCAAACAGAACACAGAATTTTGCTATACATACATTTTAACCCCTTTATGCCTAAGCCTTTTTTAACTTAAAGTTAACTTAAAATCTGTATTTTTTGCTAGAAAATTACTGAGAACCCCCAAACATTATACATATATATTGTTTTAGCAGAGACCCTAGAAAATAAAATGGCAATCTTTGTAATATTTTATGTCACGCTGTATTTGCGCAACGGCATTTTAAATGCATTTTTTTTCTTTGGAATAAAAGCACTTTCATGAATAAAACAGTAAAGTTAGCCCATTTTTTGTACCTAACATGTCATGCTTTAAAATTGTGCACACTCGTGGAATGGCAACAAACTGCGGTACTTAAAAATCCCCATAGGCGATGCTTTAAAAAATTTCTACAGGTTACCTGTTTAGAGTTACAGAGGAAGTCTAGAGCTAGAATTATTGCTCTCACTCTAACGATCGTGGCGATACCTCATATGTGTTGTTTGATCACTTTACATTTGTGGGCGTGACTTAAGTATGTGTTCGCTTCTGCGCACCAGCACGGAGGAATAATTTCCCCCTAAAGCAACAACAATAGTATTTATACAGTACTTTTGAGATGTATATATGTCATTGTATTGATGTGTTGTATTTTGATCTAGATACATTAACTTCCTCTAACAATCCCAATGAAGAAGGAGGAATTCCGAAACATGCCATGTCAGATTGAGGCGTTTCTGTAATGTTTTTGTATGAACTCACGATCCATGTATTATTAGCTTTATCTCTATGCCTACAGATTTTACAATGGTGTTTTGTCCTCTAGTTTATGTACTAATAAAACCTTTGATATTTTTTATATAATCTACTTTGTCAGTGCCTTAAAAATCCCACCATTAGGGGTACTCTAATGGGGCGCTTTTCATTTTTCTGATCAATTTTAATTTCTGTCACAAGGAATGTAAACAGCCTTTGTGACAGGTACTCTTTATGGAGGGATCTGGGGTCCCTATTTTTTGCACTTAAAAGCATTCCAAAGTTTGGCAATTTTGAATGCTGTCATTTTTTTTCAATTTGGCGTCTTTACGTCTCCTGTAAACTGGAAGTGATGTCATGACATTGCTTCCAGGTTATTAGTTTCGAGACCTGATTGAAGCAGATTCTGGCTTCGTTCGGGTCTCCGGAAGTGCCGGCTGGTCGCTCCGGCCTCCCCGTGGGACGGGAGTGACCCCTTCTGCTGCTTGTAATAGCCGAGCGTAAGAAAACCTACAGTTGGCTCTAAAAAACGGTACCTGGGTGATGTGTGCAGCTGCTGCCCCTTCAAGCCAAGGCCACATATTTGCGTACGGTCGGCGTAAAGGGGTTAATAAACAATTCACCGTTTACAGTAAGGATTCTGTCACTTCCAGAAATAAAATGGAGTAAGAGCTGCCTACACAAAGAAAATTTCCCCTGGGCCCTTATTTATGAAACAATAACTTCATCTAAAAGATTTCCTACATGAAGTTGCCCATTTTATTTTTTTTGGTTCAATAAATTCTCAAATACTTTTGGTAGGGTGGCCATTTCTGAAATACCTGATCCTCTGGTTTCAGTATCTTAAGAGTCACTAACCTAAAATCAGTATATAGAACAAATACACAAGAGAAACCTTGGAGATTTCCAATACTGACCTCTCTCCTTCTGAAAATACTAGTTACCTGGCTGTTGTAGGGATTACCTTACTTTAATAGTTTGAGTTTTTGATCTAGAATATGTGGATAAGATCTTCTTTCTTTTCTGACTTTTGATCTGCATACCTATCCTGGGGCAGTGACGTATAGAAGCTAGGGTGTCAAAATGATGACCAGGCAACTAACAAGGAAAGGACACTAACAGGTTTTCTTTGCTGAAATAATGTGTAAACATTTCAGGAAAAAAAAAAATGGAGAAAGTAAACCTAGAAACCAGAGTCCCTTTCGGGAACAGTTAAGTGAGTATCTGATTAATTATTTTGCCTGGAATAATGTGCATAATACTATCATAATTATAAAGGCATCTCATTACCTCTGCACTCGCTGAACCAAATGAGAAATTAGCTGGTCTGTGATTCCAGGACTGGACTCCTCCGCTAAGCTAAACGCATTCTCCAACTCCTGAACAGATCCAAATGCTCCAGCACAGCGCTGCTCCCTTAGCTGAGATGTGGAGAGAGAATCATCTGCTGTTATATATATATATATATATTCTTTTTTTTTTAAATAAATCATTCAGGAAAAAAGGAAAAGTTCTGACTCACAATTTATAATAGACTGAGTCTATAATAAATTGTGGGGAGGAACCACTTAGTCCATTCCTTCCATTTCCCTGATTGTTTCTAGAGCAGGGACTGACTACATAGGATACAAATCCTTCTTTACATTTCTCCAGTTTAATCCTGTATCACACTATATCTACCTACCCACCAGACTAAATTAGTGATGTATAACAAAAAATGTTGGTTACCGATATATACAAGACACTTATATTCAGCAAGTTTGTGGGGTTTTTTTTTTCTCTTCTTGCTACTTAAAGCAGAGGTCTGCCCAGAACTCAAAAAAATTAAAAAGGCAGCAGCTACACATACTGTAGCTGCTGACTTTTAATAATAGGACACTTACCTGTTCTGGAGTCCATCAGCTGTCGGGTGCTGCTGCCACCATTGCCGGTAAGGGAACCCAGCAGTGTAGCCTTTCGAGGCACCGTTGTGCTCTCCTACTGGTGGGGGGGGGGGGGGGAGGAGGAGGGGGCCGGATATG
>BLSH010093681.1:1320330-1332297 GCA_018402905.1 Glandirana rugosa
GTGCGGTCGCGCGAGACCACGGGCGGCGTGATTTTTTTTTGGTTGAACTAGATGGACTTGTGTCTTTTTTTCAACCTGACTAACTATGAAACTATGCTGATCATTGTGCTTCAATACACACATCAATGACCCTGAAAACTGTACAGATCAGGACATTTCTTATCTAAATTCTTGTTCTGCGTCAGTGATTGAAAGCACTGAAACTAGATGATTTGACGTTAAATACCGGGGTTATGGCAGCAGATAGCTGCCATAATTCTGGTATACTCGTAAACAGTGGTCCTCTTTCCGCCCAATGGTCTTAAAAGGGAATTTAACCACTTAAGGACCCGGAAGCATTTCCCACTGTAGGACCAGAGCACTTTTTGCGATTCTGCACTGCCTCACTCTCTGCCAGGCAATCACGGGTAGCCGGCGGACATTGAGTCTGCCAGACCCGCGGCCACACTACTGCAAAGTGCGGCGGGCACCAGAGCGCGCTGGCGTGCTCCCGCCCGCTAGCTGCGCACGAGCGAGCCGCTGTTTAGAAACGCCGATTTGCGGGATAGTGCCACTCTGCAGCAGTAAATGTACGCGAGGCAGTTGGTAAGTGGTAAAAAAAAAAAAAGACATTTATTTATTCATTTTTTATTGCATTTAAGTGTAAATATGAGAGCTTTTCTTTAGCTTTGTGGGTATCAACAGTACATGATGTGATGCGGATGGAGGAGATGCTAGCAATGGACACCGATTCCTTCGATAAATACAAGACCCTCTGGCATGTTTGGATTGAGTTTTCCGCCTCAGATAGGCTTAAAAGAATGCTATGAATCCTAGCCTTCCCTTCTTCAGACGCTTGGATTGCAAGGGATTACCTTCTTCTCTTCATTAACACCAGTTTCGGCCTCTTCTGAACTTGTTCTTCCTTCCTCTATTTTTCCTCTGCTTTTCACCCCTCTCTCTTCTCTTCTCTATTCTTTCGATCTGTTCATGTGTTTTTTTTTGAATGGATGTATTATTGTAATTTTATATTACGGTTTTTGCAGAAAATAGGTTCCAATAATCTGTGTTAAATGTATGAACCTGACATGCATAAGTAATGCTGTTTATATTTTCATATTTTCTCATGAAACCAATAAAGATATATTTACCTCTAAATATGAGATCTGAGGTCTTTTTGACCCCAGATCTCACAATAAAAGAGTTCCTGTCATGCTTTTTTTCTATTACAAGGGATGTTTACATAAAGGACAGTGTAAAAATAAAAAAGTGAAATAAATAAGAAAAAAAAAAGAAAAAAATTAAAAGTGCCCCGTCCCCCCTGAGCTCACGTGCAGAAGCCAACGCATACGCAAGTCGTGCCCGCATATGAAAAAGTGTTCAAACCACACATGTGAGGTATCGCCGCAATCATTAGAGCAAGAGCAATAATTCTAGCACTATGTTTAAACGTCACCAATGGAGATTTTTAGGTGCCAAAGTTTATCGTCATTCCACGAGCGGGCGCAATTTTGAAGCATGACATGTTGGGTATCAATTTACTCTGCGTAACATTATCTTTCACAATGTAGAAAATAAATTGGGCTAACTTTACTGTTGTCTTGTTTTTTTAATTGAAAAAAGTGTATTTAAAAAAAAAAAAAAAAAAAAAAAAAAAAAAAAGCGCTTGTAAGACCGCTGTGCAAATACGGTGTGACATGAAGTATTGCAACAACCGCCATTTTATTCCCTAGGGTGTCTGAAAAAATATAATGTGTTGGGGTTTTAAGTAATTTTCTAGCAAAAAAACAACAACTGATTTTAACTTGTAAACAACAAATCTCAAAAAGAGGCTCAGTCCTTAAATGGTTAAAGAGACTTTGTCACTTGGGGTAAAGGGGGCAAATTACCTGCAGTAGCTTCTCAAACTTTATTATCAAGAGTCAAATGGAAAGCTATTCTGCAAGGCAAAGATCTGAAACTTCCAGGTAGTATCAGAGCTTGCCTGTTGGAATAGTCTGGCATTTAACTGTGACAGAAAGGTTTGGAGGGCTGCTGTAGGTAGTGATGAGTCAAAAGCCTCAATGGTAATATTAACTAGTTCAAAAGGGACCAAATAGGATAACTTAATTGTTAGGATTCACATCAACCGATAACCCATTATTTTGCATGACATGACATTTTTAATATACTTTATTTGTCAAAGCAGCTATTTTCACAGCACCTTACCACAAAACTACTGCTCACCCCCACAATCTACTACTTCCTTGCCTGATTTTTAACTTTTTAAAGGAGAAGTACTACCAAAGCTTGTTTGGTTGTACCTCTCCCGGGGATCACAGGAGTGCAGTTTGTTCTGCACTCCTGTGACCCATTTTCAGCAAGGAAAAGACAGAAATGGCAGCACTCCACAGAAGAAGTCCAATGCTTGAAACATCTATTGTGAAATAGCCAGATGATACAGCAAATTGTAGACATGTTTCCCTCGAATCACTCAAGCTTAATCATTACCCATTTTCAGCAATCAGCGGGCTGAAGCCCACTGTTGGCTGACGTCATAGAGCCAGTACAGGCTCGGGACAGATTGCGACCATATTAGACGGATGCTGCATCCACCTAGGTAAGTATGATTCTGCAATAAAACAAATACCCATACTCTTCTTTTAACTGGGCAGGATAAAAGAGAGAGAAATATCATTTAGAAAGGATGTTATAAAAAAGACAACATAGGCCACACTAGCTGGAAACCAGGTTGTTGCAAAGAAAATAGATAACTCTGAAAACACATAACCAGCATCAAGCAAATAATGAATAAGGTATTTCAGTTTTTTTCAATCTAACCTGGGGTGCACACTGTGCCTAGTGAGCTTGTCATGACACCTCTGCCACCCTTTTGTGGAACAGTGAGTTCCTTCCATCCCTTTGCAAACATGCCCAACAAGAGTCAAACATAACAAGGCTGTTTGTTGCACTAAAGGATCAAGAATGGTCACCAAAAATTGTGTGAATATTCACTTTAACTATGTGCTCATGTGAAAAGCAAATTCCTGTTGACTTAGAATATCAAATCATGTGCAGATGATCTTCTTTAACTGAAGTGAATAGTCATATAATTTTTGAATGAAAATTCTCAAATCCTGTAGAAAGAAAGCACAAGCTTTACAAATTTACAAGCTTTAAAAATATAGAATTTGCTGCTGCCAAGAATTATCATTTTTAAGGAACAGAATGAGAAAGATAAATAGTGTCTAAACCAGCATTTCTCAACTAGGGTGTCACGGCGAAAGGACCAAACACTGCCCTAACTATTGCAGGCATCTGCTGAAAGTTCTTTACTGCCAGCTGTTAAGTTTTTTTTTTGTTACTGTGTGCCGGCCTGCTTGTAAGAAGTGGCTGCATTGACTCTGTGTGTGGGCCACCCGCCCATGTCCTGACAACCGATGACATCATCGGTTGCTAGGAGCAGGTCGGGCGCCCGCACAGCTTTCTGGGTTGCCACTGTGGTGCTTTCTGGGATGAGCTGGTTGCCTGTTCTGTCTGTGCAGCTGTGGAGGCCATGTGCATGTGTGAGAGAAGAGGGAGAAGGCTGGTCAGTGGCTGCACATGAGCTCCTGTGAGCTCTGGAGGTACAAGGCTATGTTTGTTTTTTGATGGTGGTAATTTTACCAATCGGGCTTTGAAAATTAATATCACTAATTGCAGGCATGGTCTTTTTACCACCATTCGGACTTTGTATTTGAACTGATGAATATTAAATATAAAGCATATATATTTTTTCACATGTGGTTTTCATTACTTTATATTGTTTCATATGCTTACATATGTGGTATTGATGGTTCTGTACCTGCTATAGCACTTCACTTCCCCTCATTTAGTATACTGCTTTCACACTGCCCCAGAGCGGGTGCAGCTCAGGGTACCCGCGGATATTGTGCAGGTTACCAGCGGTTTCCCATAGACTTCTATTATGTCCTGCTTTTTTGTTGAGTTTTCTGAAAGCACACCAAAAGTCCTGCATGGTGCATGGACATAATAGAAATATATGCACACACACTATATATATATATATATATATATTTTATACACAGTATCTCACAAAAGTGAGTACAACCCTCTTATTTTTGTAAATGTTTTATTTTATCTTTTTATGTGACAACACTGAAGAAATTACACTTTGCTACAATGTAAAGTAGTGAGTATATAGCTTGTATAACAGTGTAAATTTGCTGTCCCCTCAAAATAACTCAACACGCAGCCATTAATGTCTAAACTGCTGGCAACAACAGTGAGTACAACCCTACGTGAAAATGTCCAAATTGGGCCCAAAGTGTCAATATTGTGTGGCCACCATTATTTTCCGGCACTGCCTTAACCCTCTTGGGCATGGAGTTAACCAGAGCTTCACAGGTTGCCACTGGAGTCCTTTTCCACTCCTCCATGACGACATCACGTACTTGGTGAACGTTAGAGACCTTGCGCTCCTCCACCTTCTGTTTGAGGATGCCCCACAGATGCTCAATAGGATTTAGGTCTGGAGACATGCTTGGCCAGTCCATCACCTTTACCCTCAGCTTCTTCAGCAAGGCAGTGGTCGTCTTGGAGGTGTGTTTGGGGTTCATGCTCTGCTTCAGTATGTCACAGTACATGTTGGCATTCATGGTTCCCTCAATGAACTGTAGCTCCCCAGTGCCAGCAGCACTCAAGCAGCCCCTGACCATGACACTCCGACCACCATGCTTGACTGTAGGCAAGACACACTTGTCTTTGTACTCCTCACCTGGTTGCTGCCACACACGCTTGACACCATCTGAACCAAATAAGTTTATTTTGGTCTCATCAGGCCACAGGATCTGGTTCCAGTAATCCATGTCCTTACTCTGCTTGTCTTCAGCATACTGTTCGTGGGCTTTCTTGTGAATAATCTTTAGAAGAGGCTTCCTTCTGGAATGACAGCCATGCAGACCAAATTGATGCAGTGTGTGACGTATGGTCTGAGTACCATCATGTTGACCCCCCCGCCCCTGCAGCAATGCTGGCAGCACTCATATATGTATTTCACAAAGACAACCTCTGGATATGACGCTGAGCACGTGCACTCAACTTCTTTGGTTGACCATGGCGAGGCCTGTTCTGAGTGGAACCTGTCCTGTTAAACCACTGTATGGTCTTGGCCACCGTGCTGTAGCTCAGTTTCAGGGTCTTGGCAATCTTTTTATAGCCTAGGCCATCTTTATGTAGAGCAACAATTCTTTTCAGATCCTCAGACAGTTCTTTGCCATTAGGTGCCATGTTGAACTTCCAGTGACCAGTAAGAGAGAGTGAGAGAGATAACACCAAATTTAACACACCTGAGACCCTGTCACATGACACTGGGGAGAGAACATGGATAATTGGGCCCAATTTGGACATTTTCACTCACTTTTGTTGCCAGCAGTTTAGACATTAGTGGCTGTGTGTGAGTTATTTTGAAGGGACAGCAAATTTCAGTTATACAAGCTGTACACTCACTAGATTGTAGCAAAGTGTAATTTTTTCAGTGTTGTTACATGAAAAGATAGCATAAAATATTTACAAAAATGTGGAGGGATGTACTCACTTTTGTGAGATACTGTACATATATATATATATATCTCAGTTTATAATAGTGGCAAGGACTGCAGCTTCTCTGAAACGCGATCCATACTCAGATCACTCTTCATCTGGCATTTGAAAGGCGGTGCAGAGGTGATGTATGTCGCCTTCTCAGCTCCTGTTTCAACCTCCCAACTGCAGCATCATCATGCCCCCAATGCACACTGTTGCAGGGTGCTGGCAGTGTGGCCCCATTCACCTGGGAACACACTTTCTGCAGCTAAAGGGGGAACAATTGGGAAATGGTAAAAACAGCTCAACCATGTGGTTTTACCATACCTTTGTTCACATTTCTGTGGCTGGGTGCTGCGTGTAGGGCAGCCCATTCATTTCAGTGCGCTGCCCTACCCACAGAAACGCAGGGAAAGTCATCCTCAATCCCTTTTTTAAATTCACACTGCACCGAAAACATACCTCGCCTACCAATGCGTAGGGGTACCAGTAAGTCTGAATGTCAGGAACACGTGCGATTTTGCATGTGTTCCCCAACACGCAGTAATGTGAATCAAGCCTTAGACTGGGGTGCCGCAAGACTACAAATATTTTTTTAAGGGCACCCTGACTAGAAAAAGTTTGAAAAACAATGGTCTAAACTATTGAAAAATAAGGTTGTAACTACTTGAAAAATCAGTAAATAATAATAATTATAATAATAATAATAATACGCCAAGTAACAATCCAGAAAGCTGGAGTCCAGACAAAACATTTTTTTGCTATATAGTTTTGGACAGAGTGGGAAAGGGCTGTGCAATTCATTAAGACAAGGATATGCAATTAGCGGACCTCCAGATGTTGCAGAACTACAAATCACATGAGGCATAGCAAGACTCTAATAGCCACAAGCATGACACCTAGAGGCAGAGGCATGATGGGACTTGTAGTTTTGCAACAGCTGGAGGTCCGCTAATTGCCTATCCCCGCATTAAGAGCCAAATACTGCATGCATTTCTGCTACAATCATTTTTATTGTTGCAATACTGCATGATTTTTTGCCTTAAAAAATAAGCAGTAATTATCTAAATAGTAGTCAATTCACTAAAAAGTATGCAACATTTAACAAATGCGCTAAATATTGCAATATTTAGCACTCAAATCTAGTGTTATTCTTTCATTGTTTTATTGCAAAAGCTTTATTTGGATAAAATATCTTCCAATCCAATGCTTAAAACATGTAAAAATCCACTAAAATCAACCTAAAAATGTTTGAAAAGGATTTGGGGAGAGCCGTTTGCATGGATTTTTACATGTTTTAAGCACTGGATTGGAAGATATTATATCCAAATAAAGCTTTTTTCAAACGGTACCACTCTATGGAGATTATTTTTATCTTTTAGAGACTACCAAGGAGGACTACAAGGTCCAGGTGGACCCGCTGCACAGTGGCTGCGCTGTACCCCGCAGAGGGGTGAGTTTGTCTGGTAAGCATACATCCATTTATTTAAAGCACTCAAGCACTAGGAGCACCTATTGATTTCCAAGGATTGCCTGACAACGCAAACGGAAGCAATCAAGGAAGAGCACAAGTCACTTTTTTCACCATATACCTCTAAAGAAATTAAGGATTTGAACTTTTTGTTTTTTGGACTCTTGCACTTTTAGGACTGCGTTCACATTGATTTATATTTTATATTGTATGTTGAATATTGTATATAAGGTGTACACAATATTTATACACAGTCACTTTTTTCTATTCACCCACAAGGAACAGCGCCATACCTACTCCTGCTTTCTATTTTCAACAGTTCCTATAGTGGGTGTATATAGTGAGGAACACCTCTGTAATTTATAAGGAAGAAAGGTATGTTTAACAGTTTAGGAAATTACCTTTAGATAGGAGCCATAGTAGCGGGTGATGTAAGGGCTGTCACACTGGCTCAGAACAGTGATTTCTTGTTGAATGTCCTCAATCTCATCCTCTGCCTCTTCTAAATCTATGATTTTAATTGCCACCACTTCCTTGCCGCGGTTATCTATGCCCTTGTACACTTCTCCAAATGAACCCTTCCCAATCCGCTCCAACTTCGTAAACAAGCGTTCTGGATCCATCCTGGATCCCTAAAGATAGAAAAAGAGAGCACACACAATTATAAAAATAACATATATATTAACCCTCATGCCCCATGTTGGCTCTAATGGCAGCCTGTTGGCACCTGATAGCTCAGTTCTAGGTCTGCTCCGAGGAGAGAGCTGTGACTGTCAGTCACCGCTCTTCACTATGCTTCTGGAGCATCAGGCTGGGGTGGGTACAACTGGCTTTGGATCTCAGCCGCGTGCTGACAGGCAAAGCCAGCTGATAATCAGGCACTGGGTGGAACTATGAATTCTGCGCTCTACCAGAAAATCCTGAAGGAGAATGTCTGTTCATGACCTCAAGTTCAAGCGAACTTGAGTTATGCAGCAGGACAATGATCCCAAACACACCAGCAAGTCCGCCTCTGAATGGCTCAAAAAAATTACAAAATGAAGGTTTTGGAGTGGCCTAGTTATAGCCTCCGATTGAGATGCTGTAGCGTGACCTTAAGCAGGCCATTCATGTTTGAAAGCCCTCCAATGTGGCTGAAATAAAACAATTTTGTGAAGAAGAGTAAGGCAAAATTCCCCCAGAGTGATGTGAAAGACTCATTACCAGTTATCATAAAAACTTGATTGCAGTTGTTGCCGCCAAGGGTGGCACAACCAGTTATTAGGTTTAGGGGGCAATTACTTTTTCACATAGTGCCAGGCAGGTTTGGATAGCTTTTTTCCCTTAATAAATGAAATCATCATTTAAAAACTGCATTTTGGATTTACTGAGGTTATCTTTGTGTAATATTAAAATTTGTTTGATGATCCAAATCATAATTGTGACAAATATGCAAAAAAACAGGAAGTGGCAAATACTTTTTCACAGCATGGTAAATACAAATCATTTGCCAGGTAAAAAAAAAAGTTCCCCGTATGTATTTCATTTGGGTATTTAGCTATTTTCCTGGAGTTCAGCTTTGTATCTCTTCTCTAAAATGTATCATCTTCCCTCTCTATCTGCAAATAAAATGTAAAATTGTCTCAATACTTAGGTCTCATACACACGGACGTTTTTTACCACCGTGTTTTTTAGCAGCTCTCGATGTTATTCAATGGCCCCATACAAACGCTGGCGTTTTTGAGCTGTAGATGGTATTGGCGTTCTTAAGCTGTAAATCGAACTCAGGACCCACACGTTCCGAGGCTGTAGCATTATGGCGTTTTTGACGCTGAGCCGGCAAAACACTCACTAACATGCATTAAAGCCGTAGCGACGTTAACCGGCGTTTTTAGTGCCGGCGTCTTCAGGTTCAAAAATAGCAGAGGAATTTTTTAACAAAACGCTCCATAGCGCTGACGCTCATTAACGCCGATGCAAAACGCCGACGAAATAGCGTTTTTGACGCTGATTTTTGCCCGACGTCGGTCCTGATGTTTTGCTATTACGCCTGTGTGTATGAGGCCTTATTGTAATTTAACTTTCCTGACCTCAAGTCGCAGGACATGTGAAATTCAATGTATTTCTATAAGACCCATTCCCACTGACACTACAGAAGTCACTGTGACTTCAGAAAAGGTTCATGCACTACTTTGGTCCAGAAAACGTAAAGTCAGATCAAACTTGCACAACTTTCTAGTCTCACAAGTGTGAAAGGAGCCTCACCCTTTACCAAAATTCCGGACACTCTCCACTAATTCAGTGTTCAACGGTCTTAATTGATTCTGTCATATTAAGGTAAGCTCCAAAGTTGAATTGTTCAAATGTATAGACTGAAGTAATATAAATATACGCATATAGTGCAATCCCTTGCTTCATTTTGTGAAAATAAATAATAAAAAAAAAATATATATATATATATATATATATATATATATATATATATATATATATATATATATATATATATATATAAAGTATTCTCCAAAGACCCTGGATATGCTCAGTTTATCTAGGTCAGAGCTTTGGAATCCAGTCTTGCAGAAATGCAGGAAGCACAAACTTTTGAAGGAGATGGAACCCTGACACAATTGGAATACATTGGCTAAAATGCTTTTCAGTTTGAGAAGGAGAGATATTGATCCCTGAATCCTAAACAGGCAGCTCCAAGACCTTCATAGCTAAAGTAATTGCCACTAAGAAAGCAGACTTTGAAGAAAACATTTCTTAGTTAGAGCATATGGTTCCTTGGAGATAAAGTTCAAGACTATGGCCAGTCATAGAAGAGTCGAAAACCAAATGTTCTGTCGATTGAAAAACGAAAATGGAGCTATTTCTCTAAACAAAAAAATTGTGGCACAAAAAAAAAAAAAAAAAATTGCACGTTGCAGCTGGCACTAATGCTGTGAAAAACGAATGACCAAGAATTTGGAAGATCCTACAGGGGTAAAGGTTACATCTTGAAGGTCTTAATGACAGGCAGTGAGACATTTCCAGATCGCTGCAGCTGTGGATTGGCAAATGTCTCACTGCCTGTGATTTGCGCTGTGCAGTGCAACCTTCCTGGCGGGATCAGGCACGTTCGGTTCCAAACACGCCCAAATCCATCCTTGCTAATCATAGGTAGTGAGACATTTCTGCGGATTTCTAACATGCCTGAGCCCATACTTAGTGATTAGACGTGTGCAGTGTCGGCTTCCTGGAGGGATCTGACATGTGGGATTTCTAACACACCTGAGCCCGTTCTTAGTGATTAGCCGTGTGCAGTGTCAGTTTCCTGGCGGGATCTGACATGTGGGATTTCGAACACGCCTGAGCCCATTCTTAGTAATTAGCCATGTGCAGTGTCGGCTTCCTGGAGGGATCTGACATGTGGGATTTCGAAAACACCTCAGCCCGTTCTTAGTGATTAGCGGTGTGCAGTGTCGGTTTTCTGGCGGGATCTGACATGTGGGATTTCGAACACGCCTGAGCCCATTATTAGCGGTGTGCAGTGTCGGTTTCCTGGCGGGATCCGACGTTTGGGATTTCAAACACACCTTAGCCCATTCTTAGTGATTAGCCATGTGCAGTGTTGGTTTCCTGGCGGGATCTGACATGTGGGATTTCGAACACGCCTGAGCCCATCCTTTGTGATTAGCCGTGTGCAGTGTCGGCTTCCTGGAGGGATCTGACATGTGGGATTTCTAACACACCTGAGCCCATCCTTAGTGATTAGCCGTGTGCAGTGTCAGTTTCCTGGCGGGATCTGACATGTGGGATTTCGAACACTCCTGAGCCCATTCTTAGTAATTAGCCATGTGCAGTGTCGGCTTCCTGGAGGGATCTGACATGTGGGATTTCTAACACACCTGAGCCCATCCTTAGTGATTAGCAGTGTGCAGTGTCAGTTTCCTGGCGGGATCTGACGTGGGATTTCGAACACGCCTGAGCCCATTCTTAGTAATTAGCCATGTGCAGTGTCGGCTTCCTGGAGGGATCTGACATGTGGGATTTCGAAAACACCTGAGCCCGTTCTTAGTGATTAGCGGTGTGCAGTGTCGGTTTCCTGGCGGGATCTGACATTTGGGATTTCGAACACGCCTGAGCCCATTCTTAATGATTAGCCATGTGCAGTGTTGGTTTCCTGGCGGGATCTGACATGTGGGATTTCGAACACGCCTGAGCCCATCCTTAGTGATTAGCCGTGTGCAGTGTTGGCTTCCTGGCGGGATCTGACATGTGGGATTTGGAACACGCCTGAGCCCAATCTTAGTCATCCAAGCAGCTACATGTGATTAGGGGCTCTTACTGACCATGAATGCAGGCGTTTGTGGCCACAGCTAATCGGTCAGAGCACAGAGATCTGTTGCGTCCAGAGGCCGCGTTTAGCCACCTCTGCACGCAGCCACCTATCCACTTGTCTGAACGAGGTCTAGGCATAGTAATATGACCATGCTGGCTGCGTGCAACCAATAATAAATGAAATAAATATAAGCAGATCTATTACCTGCACTGGAAAGTCTCGCAGAAGGGCCATACTTTGCTCCATTCAGTGAGCGATGGGCCAGGGTTGGTCTATGACGAGCAGTCTATGGATCGCTGTACACGAATCTCCCCACATGGCACACCTGGAGACACACCTGAACACTACGGATAAACATGTGGTCACAGTATTAGCTGAGGTGATGACACAAGCACACACAGGAGTACACATATCACAGGGAAGATGAATTATACATTCCTGCTCACTCACAGTTCATATTTCAGTAACCAGAGATGATTATTGTGCAGCTGCTCCGTACAGAGCCTACATGGAGAGCCCCCCCTCTACATTTCCCACCCCTCGGGGAGCCCCGACACCAGTACACAGCAGGCCTCCTCCCCAAACCCCCCAATACCGACCCCCCACCCGAGAGCACCACTCAGTGACGTCACTGTCGCAGGGAATGCTGGGG
>BLSH010093681.1:1340581-1356652 GCA_018402905.1 Glandirana rugosa
CTAAACTAACTTTCGTCGTCCTCGGTCACCGCCCTTCACCCCTCTCTCCCAGAGTCACAACCCCCCCCCCCATTGTCCGTCCGTTCAGAACAATGGAATTACGTATTTTTGGTAAAACACCGTCCCCACAGGTGAAATTCGAATGTGAACGTCCAACGGCCCACCAACACTGCGTCAGGGTATGTGAATGTCATAGAGTGTTTTCACTCATGTGGGGAGTGTAAAAACATTTATAAAATAATATGGAAAAGTACACTGTTGTGACTTCTTTAATGTGAAACGATGTTACATTTCATCACTCACATGTCGAACATATTGTCACATTTAAAGGACAGGGGAGTTTTATTGAGTTGTGTGTCGGTAATTACAGATTTGGCGACCGGGTAACAAGACTTGCCTGCCTGTTACCCCCCCCCCCAACACTGAGACCCTCTCTCCCCACTTCCCGCCACTGGCTCCTGCTGCTTTCAATCAAATCCTGTCAGCAGAGAGCGGGGGGCAGGGCTGAGCTGGACTCTTTGTGTCTTTGGGCACACACAGCCCGGCTCAGGAGCAAACACCCCCATCTACCCCCCTAGCATTAGGCTTGCTATGGGGCAGACACAGAAGAGGTGGAGTGGAGAGCGCCAGCGGGGGACTCCAGAAGAGTAGATTCGGGGTCTTCCTGCCCAATACTATTGTACAGAGCAGGTAAGTATAAAACTGTTTATTTCTTTAATTTAAAAAATACTTTACAATCACTTTAATTGCAAAATTTACATCCCATCTGTATGTGGACAGGTGGGATGTAAATGAGATTATCTCTGAGTGGCTCAGTCTGCCCCTCCAAATGCAACACATACTGTACCACAGCACAAGTGTGTAGAACATGACATGAGGAAGTTTAAGGAGGAACTCCAGATCCTGGGTATTGCACACACATCATGGAGTTAGGAGAGCCCCTTAATGTTTGACCTTTCACATGACCTCGGCTTCTGTCTGGTCCAGGCATTGGTGAGCACGTCCTTGGGCAAGGTATTATCCCACGCAAGGGTTAGTGACCCCGTTCTATGCCTGGCATAGTCCAAGAACCCACCCCGAGGGGGAACCTTTCGTGTGACCCTTGCTTGGTGCCCATCGAGAGAGGGAAGCATGGAGGATGTGAGGGACTGCAAGTTAACCCCCTTTACACCAACTGGCGCCCAACGTGCGGCTATGCCTATCACCTAGAAGACCACCCCCAAAGAGACCATGGCTGTAGTTAGTTTTCTAGAATCTGTCCAGGTTTGCCCCGTGACAACCCATGTGAACAGCACATGCCTGCTTTCTGACTGGCTGCTGCTCAAGGTACCCTATCCGAATTGGTGGAGAAGTTGATAAGGGGTGTACATAGCAACACATCCAGGAATGTCCTCCACGTGCGTGCTACGAAACACTATGCCTAGACAGCAGCTGCCATGGAAGAATCCGTCTATCATGACACCAGGGCTCAGTATCTGCTTGTGGTAGGGTTTGCCCAGTGTCATGCCCAGTGTCAAATGGGCACCCACGAAGATCTTTGGGTCATCTACCCTACCACCTCCTCCACCCGCAGGCTCACTGTAATCAATGCGAGGTGCTCTTGAACAGACCCTTGGATGAGGTTGAGGCCACAGTTACCCTCCACTCCAGCGGGAGGGAGTCCAAACACCAACCCCCTCACTATAACGCCTTCTCACCACGTGCTAAATGTTCTCTGAAGAGCGATCCAAGCACGGAATCTTTTCAGGGAGCAAAGCTAGTGCTAACAAGCCCTAAAAGCTTCATCAAAGCTGTTGGAATCCTGGTGAAAGCTTGCCTTATGATTGTAGCACATTATCCCCATTAAAAACTGCCATATGGCAGAAAAAAACAGGTGTAGGTATCTGCTGCCCTCTACTGTTAGCTGCTAATATCACAGTGTTATGTAGTGTAGTGTGTACAGTAGGCAAACTTAGTTAGGCTCCTGCTGTAGCCAATGGAGCCAGGGTTAATTTGTTTAGACCCCTTTCACAGTGAAGGCAGTTTTCAGTTGTTTTAGCGCTAGAAATAGCGCCTGAAAACTGCCTCCCATGCCGCCCGAATGTGAAAGCCCGAGTGCTTTCACACTGAGGCGGTGTGCTTGAAGGATGTTAGGAAAAGTCCTGCAAGCAGCTGTATACAGCGTTCCCAAACTGCCCCTGCCCATTGGAATAAATGGGCAGCGCTTCCGAAGCACCTGAAAAGCGTTTCGGAAGCGCCACTTCACGGGAGATTTTAACCCCTTCCTTGGGATTAAAAGCACCTCGCTAGCAGCTGTTTAAAGCACCGCAAAAACGTGCAGCGCTTTACCGCTAACACGGCCGTGGTCCCAGTGTAAAAGGGGTCTTAGAGTTAGGTTGGCAGAGCTTCAAGTGCATAATCTCTGTCGCCTCCCTCTGGCTCCTAGAAGCTCCTGGAGAATTCTAGAACTTAGAGGGTGGAGGGTCAGAAGGTGATGCCTAAATATTTATGGGGTTATAAACTAAAAAAAAAAAAAAACCTTTGGGCTGGTTTCTGTCTACTGAGTGCATGCTGAAAATTCCTGTTGCCTGGCTGTGCATGTAAAGGGGGACCCAAAAATCCAGCAACTCCTAAGGGGGTAGCACTACAGTTATATATAATTATGTATTAGCACTTCCTGTCTCTGGGGAATGGCTTTGAAAAAAACCCAGAAGGAGGAAGTGGAGAGAGAGAGAGAGAAAGTCTCAGCTATATGCCCTGTCCTTGCTAGAACCCAGAAGGAGAAAGAGGAGAGAGAGGGCCAGTTCACACTTAGGCGACTTGAGTCGCCTGACAAGTCGCCTCAATGCAGTACAATGGAACTGTTCTAATAGGAGCAAGTCTCTTCGCTCCGCTTAGAAAAAAAAGTTCCTGCACTATTTTCGGGGCGACCTTAGCGCGACTTGCATTGACTTCTATGATAGAAGTCTCCTACAAGCCGCGCTGGGGTCGCTTTGAGCGGGGCGACTCGATTCGCCCTGCAAGTCGTGCCGCTTCAAGTGTGAACAGGCCCAGAGAGAGAGAGAGAGAGAGAGAGAAAGTCTCAGCTGCACAATTACTGGCACTTTATATCACACAAACTTTTAGTTTAATGAATTTTTGCACTGATTCAAAAATAAGATTGTATATACTTATGCATGTATGTCTGGTAAAGAATATGTCTAAAATGGATTAACTGTTTAACAGAAACACAGATAGCATATAGCACTTGGTGGAGTGAACAGGGAAGGTAGCAGTCTTACAACATTTAATAACTAGTATACATATACATATATACTTTTTATCCTAAGTGCGGAAATCAACTACTTATTCATTGTGAATACCTGTGTATTGTGAGTATCTATGTATTGTGTGACCTGTGTATTGTGAGTACCTGAGTATTTATGTGAAGACACGTGTGCTGTGAGTGCCCGGGTGCCGCGAGGACACGCGTACTGTGAGTGCCCGTGTGCCGCGAGGACACGTGTACTGTGAGTGCCCGTGTGCTGTGAGGACTCGTGCACTGTCAGTGTCTGTGTGCTGTGAGGACACGTGTACTGTGAGTGCCCCTGTGCTGTGAGGACACGTGTACTGTGAGTGCCCGGGTACCACGAGGACAAGTTTACTGTGATTGCCCCGGTGCTGTGAGGACACGTGTACTGTGAGTGCTCGGGTGCTGTGAGGACACGTGTATTGTGAAGGTCTGGGTGCTGTGAGGACACGTGTACTGTGAGCACATGTGTACTGGGAGTGCTCGGTAGCTGTAGGAACACGTGTACTGTGAGTGCCCGTGTACTGTGAGTGCCCGTGTGCTGTGAGGATACGTTTACTGTGAGTGCCCGTGTGCTGTGAGGACACGTGTACTGTGAGGGTTTGGGCGTTGTGAGGACACGTGTACTGTGAGGACATGTGTACTGTGAGCGCCTGGTTGCTGTGGGGACACGTGTACTGTGAGTGCCCGTGTACTGACGACACTTGTGCTGTGGGGACACCTGTACTGTGAGGACCTGGGTGCTGTGAGGACATGTGTACTGTGAGGACACATGTACTGTGAGTGCCTGAGTGCTGTAGGGACACGTGTACTGTGAGTGCCCATGTACTGTGAGGACATGTGTACTGTGAGGATACGTGTACTGTGAGTGCCCATGTGCTGTGAGGACACGTGTACTGTGAGTGCCCGGGTGCCGCGAGGACAAGTTTACTGTGAGTGCCCGTGTTCTGTGATGACACGTGTACTGTGAGTGCAGGTGTGCTGTGAGGACACGTGTACTGTGAGTACCCAGGTGACGCGAGGACAAGTGTATTGTGATTACCCGGGTGCTGTGAGGACACATGTACCGTGAGTGCCCAGGTGCTGTGAGGACACATGTACTGTGAGTGCCTGTGTTCTGTGAGGACACGTGTACTGTGAGTGCCCGGGTGCTGTGAGGACACGTGTACTGTGAGTGCTTGTGTTCTGTGAGGACACGTGTACTGTGAGTGCCCGTGTGCTGTGATGACACATGTACTGTGAGTACCTGTGTACTGTGAATGCCTGGGTGCTGTGAGTACACGTGTACTGTGAGTTTCCTTGTACTGTGAGGACATGTATGCTGTGATTACCCGGGTGCTGTGAGGACACATGTACTGTGAGTGCCCAGGTGCTGTGAGGACACGTGTACTGTGAGTGCCCGTGTGCTGTGGGGACACGTGTACTGTGCTTGCCTGTGAGGACACGTGTACTGTGAGGGCCCGGGTGCTGTGAGGGCACGTGTACTGTGAGTGTCCATGTACTGTGAGGACATGTGTGCTGTGAGGATAGGTGTACTGTGATTACCCAGGTGCTGTGAGGACACATGTACTGTGAGTGCTCAGGTGCTGTGAGGACACGTGTACTGTGAGTGCCCATGTGCTGTGGGGACACGTGTACTGTCAGTGCCTGTGTCCTGTGAGGACACGTACTGTGAGTGCCCGCGTACTGTGAGGACACATGTACTGTGAGGGCCCGGGCGCTGTAAGGACACGAGTACTGCGAGGACATGTATACTGTGAGTGCCCAGTTGCTGTGGGGACATGTGTACTGTGAGTGCCCATGTACTGAGGACACGTGTACTGTGAGGATACATGTACTGTGAGTGCCCATGTGCTGTGAGGATACGTGTACTGTCAGTGCCCGTGTGCTGTGAGGACACGTGTACTGTGAGTGCCCATGTGCTGTAGGGACACGTGTACTGTAAGTGCCCATGTCCTGTGAGGACACATGTACTGTGAGTGCCAGTGTGCTGAGAACACGTGTACTGTGAGTGCTCGGGTGCTGTCAGGACACGTGCGCTTTGAGTGCCCGTGTGCTGTGGGAACACGTGTACTGTGAGTGCCCGTGTACTGTGAGGACACGTGTCCTGTGAGGACACGTGTACTGTGAGTGCCCGGGTGTTGCGAGGATACTTGTACTGTGAGGATACGTGTACTGTCAGTGCCTGTGTGCTGTGAGGAAACATGTGCTGTGAATGCCCACGTGCTGTGAGTGCCCGTGTGCTGTGAGTGCCTGTGTGCTGTGACAACACGTGTGCTGTGTATTGTGAGTATTAGAATCAGGAAAATAGCTGTCAGTTAATTGGACAGAGTATAATTCCCAATTCCCATTAAATTAGTGGGTACAATGCCCGGCGGGTGTGGAGACGTAACTCAGTGTACATCTTGCGGCATGTATGAGTTCGTTGATCATGCGATCGAGGGCGAATACTGCTGTACAAAATGTAAACAAGTTGTTTCCCTGGAAGCCCAGGTTCTGCATCTAAGGAAGCAACTGTCAACACTGAGAAGACTCTCCATACTAAAGGAGAGTTGGGATCGTACCCGGCAGGGGCCAGCACAGAGGCGGGTGGAGACAAAGTGGTGCAGGCACCAGAACAGAATAGTTGGACGACACTCAGGAAGGGTAGAAGGGAAAAAGTCAGGGAGGCTGATCCTGGGATGGAACATACCAACAAGTACGCCCCGCTGCATGATATTACAGAAAACAGCCAGGGACCAGCACTGCTGGAGCAGAGTGGTGCCCCTAGCTGCCAGGGGAGTAGTTCCTCCAGTGAGGGTGGGGTTGAAACCAAGGGTAAGGAAAGACAGGTTCTGGTGGTAGGGGACTCATTTCTCAGGACAGAGAGGACAATCTGTCACAAAGACCTGAAGCGACAAAACTGTAGGTTGTTTACCGAGTGCTCGGGTTCGGTACATCATGGATCTAGTGGACAGCTTATTGGGAGGGGCTGGGGAAGACTGTCATGGTGCATGTTAGGACCATTGACAAATTCAGAGGAAGATGGAGTGTCCTAAAAAAAGATTTTAGGGACTTAGGAGCTAAATTGAAGATAAGGACCTCCAAGGTACCTCGAGCCACACCAGAGAGGCAGCGAGAGATTAGGGAAGTTAGCAAGTGGCTGAGGAGCTGGTGTAGAAAGGAGGGTTTCAGGTTCCTGGAGAACTGGGTAGACTACTCAATAGGTTACCAGCTCTTTAGCAGGGACAGACAGTACTTAAATGGGGAAGGTGCAGATCGGCTGGGAATGAAGATGGCGGACAAGTTAGAGGGGCTTTTAAAGTAGGCAACGGGGGAAGGGTCCAGATTTAGAAAAAGCCAGAGTGGAACATATTTCAGAGGGTAGTATTGGGGGCAGCAGTGGTAGGCTGACTAAAGCACCTATACCTGAGGTAAGTATTGTAACAAGTCCTATATGCAACTAAGGATTACCCAACAAGGAGACAGTAGGCGTCCGGACAAAACTACATGGCTTGTTCACTAATGCCAGGAGTCTGGCGGACAAGATGGGATAACTAGAGCTGCTACTGTATGTAGAGGATTTAGGTTTTGTGGGAAATTCAGAGATTTGGCTCAACAGCTCTCATGATTGGCTGGCAACCATTCAGAGGCATTCCCTACATCGTAGGGATAGGGAGGGCAAAAAAGGAGGAGAGGTATGCCTGTATATAAAAAATGATGTACAAGTAAATGTGAGGGACGACATCACTAATGGATCAAGGGAGGAGGTGGAATCCTTATGGGTAGAGCTACAAAGGGAGGATACGAATGGGAAAGTAATACTGGGAATATGCTATAAGCCCCCTAACCAGAGGGAAGAGGGGGAGGCGTACCTCCTATCACAGTTTGGAATAGCGGCAAGGATGGGAAGTGTCATTATAATGGGGAATTTTAATTATCCAGACATAGACTGGGCGGAAGGTACTGCGCACTCAGCTAAGGTTCGTCATTTCCTAAATGTCCTGCAGGACAATTTCATGGGTCAGATGGTAAATGCACCAACAGGAAATAAAGCATTATTAGACATTCTGATTACTAACAACACAGACCTGATCACAGATGTGGAAATAAGGGGCAATCTAGGAAACAACGATCACAGGTCAATTAGTTTCAGTATAAATCACACAAATAGGAAACATAAGGGGAATACAAAGACACTGAATTTTAAGAGAGCCAACTACACTCCTTGCTGGAAGATGTTAGTTGGGATAAAACTCTAGGAACAATGAACACAGAGGAAAAATGGGAGTGCTTCAAGAACATATTAACCACTTCAGCCCCGGAAGTATTTACCCCCTTCCCGACCAGAGCACTTTTTACAATTCTGCACTGCATTGCTTTAACTGACAATTGCATGGTCGTGCAACGTTATAAACCAAACAAAAATTACGCCTTTTTTCCCCACAAATAGAGCTTTCTTTTGGTGGTATTTGATCACCTCTGTGGTTTTTATTTTTTGCGCTATATACAAAAAAAGAGCAACAATTTTGAAAAAAAAAAAACAATATTTTTTACTTTTTGCTATAATACATATCCAAAAAAAAAATAAAAATAACAAATGTATTTATCAGTTTAGGCCAAAATGTATTCTACATATTTTTGGTAAAAAAAAAAAAAATTGCAATATGCGTTTATTGATAGGTTTGCAAACCCTGAGAATTGATTTATAACATTTTTTTTTTTACTAGTAATTTTTATCGGGACTGCCTCGGACAGATCGGACATTTTTGACACTTTTTTGGGACCATTGACATTTATACAGCGATCAGAGCTAAAAATAGCCACTGATTACTGTGTAAATGTCATTGGCAGGGGCATGACAGATCTAACTGATCCCGATCACAGGGATCAGTAGATCACTGTCATGCCGCCAGTCAGAACGGGGAACCGCCGTGTTTACATCAGCGGTTCCCCGTTCATCCTCTCTAACAGGTGATCGCGGGTCGCCGATGGACATCATGGGTCGCTGGGGGACATCGAGTCCGTCTGACCCGCGGCCCCGCTCACAGAGCACAGTGGACATGAGAGGGCAGCGGCGTGCGCCCACCTGCAACTGCGGCTGCGCGGACCGCCGATTATATATGGCTATCTGCGCAACAGGGCCACTTTGTCGCCATCTTTCTACACAAGGCGGCCTGCAAGTGGTTAAACAAAGGTATTAGCCAGTGCATCCCAATGCATAAATTTAAAAGAGCTAATAAAAGGCCAGGGTGGCTTAACTCCGACGTAAAAGTACATATAAAAGCAAAGGAGAAGGCCTTCAAAAAATACAAGGGTGATGGGTCACTGTTAGTATTCCATCTTTACAAGGTATGCATTAAGAAATGTAAGGGTGCAATCAGGGTGGCTAAGATAGAACATGAAAGACACATAGCAGAGGAGAGTAAAAAGGATCCCAATAAATTCTTTAAGTATATAAATTGTAAGAGAGGGAGGCCAGATCATATAGGCCCCAACAAGAATGATGAAGGGAATCTGGTAACAAAGGATGGAGAGATGGCAAAGGTGTTTAAATGCATTCTTCTCCTCAGTATTCACAAGGAAAACGGGGGGCTCCAGTATCCAAAACTACAATGTTTGTCCTCACAACACGTCATAGGAAGCACCCTCATGGCTAACTGAGGATAGAATTAGGAATAGACTTGAAAAACTTAACGTTAATAAGTCAGCGGGACCAGATGGCTTGCACCTGAGGGTCCTTAAGGAACTCAGTCAAGTAATTGCCAGACCGTTGTTCCTAATTTTTACGAACAGTCTCCTGACTGGTATGGTATCAACTGATTGGAGAAAAGACAATGTAGCACCAATATATAAAAAAGGACCAAGATATATCCCTGGGAACTACAGACCAGTTAGCCTAACATCAGTACTATGCAAGCTCTTGGAGAGAATGATAAGGGATTATATACACAATTATTGTAATGAAACCAGTATCATTAGCGGTAATCAGCACGGTTTCATGAAGAATCGTTCTTGCCAAACCAATCAACCTTCTATGAGGAGGTGAGCTGCCATCTAGATAAAGGAAGGCCTGTAGACGTGGTGTATCTAGATTTTGCAATGGCAATCGTTACAGTTCCCCATAAGCGTTTACTGTACAAATTAAGGTCTGTCGGCATTGATCAAAGGGTGAGTACATGGATTGAAAACTGGCTACAGGGGAGTTTCCAGAGGGTGGGGATAAATGAGAGTACTTGGAATGGTCCGGTGTGGAGAGTGGGGTTCCCCAAGGTTCTGTCCTGGGACCAATCCTATTTAATTTATTCATAAATGATTTGGAGGATGGGATAAACAGTTCAATCTCAATATTTGCGAATGATACCAAGCTAAGCAGGGCAATAATTACTCCGCAGGATGTGGAAACCTTGCAAGAAGATCTGAACAAATGAATAGGGTGGGCCACTACATGGCAAATGAAGTTTAATGTAGAAAAATGTAAAAGAATGCAGTTTGGTGCCAAAAATATGAATGCAAACTTCTCACTAGGGGGGAGCCTCTGGGGGAATATAGGGTGGAAAAGGACCTGGGGATCTTAGTAGATGATAGGCTCAGCAATGGCATGCAATGCCAAGCTGCTGCAAGCAAAGCTAACAAAATATTGGCATGCATCAAGAAGGGGATTAACTCCAGAGATAAATCAATAATTCTCCCACTATACAAGTCTCTGGTGAGGCCGCACCTGGAGTATACTCTTCAGTTCTGGGCTCCAGTCCTCAGGAAGGATGTGCTGGAACTGAAAAGGGTTCAGAGAAGGGCAACAGAGCTAATTAAGGGACTGGATGACCTTAGTTATGAGGAAATATTATAAGCACTGAACTTATTCTCTCTGGAGAAAAGACGTTTGAGAAGGGATATGATTTCAATGTACAAATACTGTACTGGTGACCCCACAATAAGGACAAAACTTTTCTGCACCAAAAAGCACAAAAAGACACACGGTCATTCACTAAAATTAGAAGAAAAACGGTTTAACCTCAAAATGCGTAGAGGGTTCTTTACGGTAAGAGCAGTAAGGATGTGGAATTCTCTTCCACAAGCAGTGGTTTCAGCTGGGAGCATAGATAATTAAAAAAAACTATTAGATGGGCACCTCAGGGACCACAGCATTGAGGAATATACAATGTAATATTGACATAAAAGCCACACATAGGTTGGTCTTGATGGACTTGTGTCTTTTTTCAACCTTACCAACTATGTACCTATGTGACTACATTGCAGTACTGTGACTACCATCCTGCCCAAGGCATACTCCAAATACTCTCTTCATATCCATTTAGTAGTAATAACCTGTTATCTAAATATTTAACTACAGATCACCAGAGATTATTTTTCATGTTCCTTTTCTTCTTTCTTCTGTGCATTCTTTCCATTGCGCCACGTTTATTGGTGTTTAATTGTCAAAGTATGAAGGCTATAATACAAATAGAAGAGATATTTTAAGAATGCTGTTTAATCTGTAAAGAATTACTTTCATGCATTAACTTAAAAGGAACAAGGAAAGCATCACAGGAAAAAGAAACGCAATTATGACCCTATTCTTGAATGAAAATATGTTATTATTCTACATTTTCTTCTTTGGCTATAATTGAACAGGTACGATCAGCATGTCATATTACACAGATGCATATAAAAGTGATATGCAGCAAAGCTTCTTTTCTGAATGCAGCTGCAACTCATGGCTGATGTGCAGGGGATCATTGTGAACACCAATAGCAACAGCCCAGATAGCAAGTAATTGAGCTGCACGTTTTATAAATGACTTGCTAAGCTATTGCTAGACTTGCCAGGCTTCACAATTTTGTTGCAAGATGGCAGCAAGTCCGCATTGCATGACTCCAGATCAACTTTCTTTGCAAACATCCTGCAAGTCGGCTGCAAATTCTTGTTCAGTTATGTGGTGCAACAGTCATCCCACCACAGGGGTCACTGTGTCTGAATTTTCATGCTGTAGACTTGCAGAGCTCTTGCTGTAGACTCACCACTGCAACTTCGCTCTTGCTAGCGGATTGTCACGCATATATGCTACAAACTGGAAAAGTATCTACCAGAATTTGTGCTTCAAGTGCTCTTCAAGTGTACAACTTGCCAGTAAAAATGTGCAGCAAGTAAACAGACTGACAATTCGACACTGCCACAAATTAGTGGCAAGTTATCCTTGCTATCTGGGAGGGGATGCCAACTGGCCCCCTGATGGTGCTTGGCTTACTGTGGGAGGGGTAACCAAAGGGCTGCTTATAAAGAGTTTACACAATGGGCTGTGGGCTATGCATTGTACTTGATGATGTCAGAGGACCTAAGACCTCCGGACCATAAAATTCCAGTCTTAGAAAGATCCCCACTGCAAGGGAGGATCTTTGTTTTCCCCAGAGATCAGCTTTAATGGTTCAGATTTACCATGTATGCAACCACAATTGTGTATTTCATAGATTTGTTAAAGTCCAGCTCCAGCCAAAACCCTGTTTTTTCAGCTGCCTGTTTCTTCCTGTCCAAGTGACACCTTGTTTTTGCTTAACCTAGTCACAGTGACCAGAAGTGGGGGAATTTCCCCAGTGTGGTGATAAACAGGCATAAAATGTGATAGAATTCCTGGCTTTTTCTTTCTCTGAACTGTCCTGAACGTTGGAAACTGTGCTGTAAAAAAAGAGGGTAAAGGAATAGTCTTTGGTATTGTCTGTGGTCCCACTACAGCTGTTCTTTCCATTACAGGCCTATCATGTCTTGTCCTGCACCGTGTCTCTGATTGGAAGTAGCCATCTTGGTTTAGGGCAGTGGTTCTCAACTCCGGTCCTCGGGACCCACCAACAGGCCAGATTTTAAGTATTACCTTGGGGAGATGCAGACTAGAACACTGCAATCACTGAGCGGCAAATGATATCACCTGTGATGTATTTCAGTTATCCTGCAAACCTGGCCTGTTGGGGGGTCCCGAGGACCGGAGTTGAGAACCACTGGTTTAGGGGAAGGCATTACCTCCTCATATCAGGTGACTGGTGATCTGATAACAGGTAGGGAAATATCCAAGAAGCAGAAATTGAGGATGTACAGATTCTCAGAATGCATGCAGCAGAAGCATGGAGATCCTGCAGGTCTTTGGGTAGTTTCCTCTCCATGGGGAACAGTGAACCAGTAGTGACTTTAACTAATTGCACTTCAAATGTGGTGAGACCAAGGGCTCATTTAGACTTGCGGTTGGGGGGAAGTTGTAAGCTGTGTTTTTAGTGTCCCTCCAAACATACCCACTTAAACCATAAAGGCAGCGGACAGGGCTGTTCACATGGCATGGATGCGATGCTTTGCTTTTTGTCAGCAGCAAAAACTATCGCTGTTGATCCTTTTAATGGGCAGTGCCGCTGCCAAACGTAACTCATTCAGGTGTATGGTGAAGCGCTGCAAACGCTATTCACCTGCATGCAATGCACATGGTTGCAGTGCACTAATGCGGGCTTCAAGGGGTTATAGCCTTCATAGGCTATATAGGCTTCAATGTGTTACATTGCTTTCTCATCACCTGTCAAATGACGCAAGGCTAAACTTTGACTAACAGTCACGGACACAGTGTTTTAACCACTTCTGGACTGCCCTATAGCAGATTTACTGCCACAGGGCGGCCCTCCTGTGCAGAATCTTGTATGTAAACATGATTCTGCACCTCCACTAGTGGGCCGCATCTGTGGGTGCTGGGCACTGGATGTCCGCTCCCAGCCGCCGATCGTCAATAATACACACAGAACAGAGATCTGCCTATGTAAACAAGGCAGATCTTCGTTTTGACAGGGGCTTAGGGATGGATTTTGTGTTCCTGCAAAGCAGGGAATAAAATCAATCTCTTACCCTTGTAAAAGCAGTACATGCAGTACACAAAAACACTGACTAGGCACTGGCTAGTTAACCCTTTGATCGCCCTAGATGTTTAACCTTTTACCAGCAAGTGTCATTACTACAGTGACTGTGCATATTTTTATCACTGATCCCTGCATTAGTGTCATTGGTTCCCGCAAAGTGTCAAAAGGGTCAGTTAGTGTCCAATTGTCCGCTGCAATATCACAGTCCCGCTATAAGTCACTGATCACCGCTATTACTAGTATTAAAAAAAAATAACTACTCCATAAATATATCCCATAGTTTGTAGACACTATAACATTCACGTAAACCAATCAAAAAGCATGTTTGCCTAAATTTATGAAGAATTTTTTTTGGATGTTTTATAGCAGAAAGTATAAAATATTGTTTTTTTTTTTCAAAATTGTTGGTCTTTTTTCTTTCTAGCGCAAAAAAATTAAAACCGCAGTGGTGATCAAATACCACCAAAAAAAATTATATTTTTTGGGGAAAAATTACATAAACTTTATTTGGGTACAGCGTTGCATGACCGCACAATTGTCAGTTAAAATAACGCAGCGCCTTTTGGCAAAAAATGGCCTGGTCATGAGGGGGTGGTAAATATTCCGGAGGTCAAATGATTACATGGTCTCACAGTACAAATATACAGCTATGAGGATCAGGACACATGAATGCCTAGGTACTGCTGTTTTACAGGAGGAATACAAGAATAATTATTTTTTTCAGGGTACTGCTTAGGCACAATTAACTTTTATAGATCATTCATATGGAATAGAAAATCTTCACTTTTTGAGTTCGGATCATTTTAAATAAGGAACATAGCTCAGGAGTAATAGAAACAGGGCCGCTAATAGAGGGGTACCACTGGGCCTCCTGTAGGGACACACAGGGAGGCCCAGACAGCAGGGGGATCGGTGCGGCGGTATGGGAGGACAATTACAGAATGACACACTGTGTCTGTGTCTCTTCCTCCAGCAGCTGAAAGCCTGTTTCTTCTCTCCCTTCTGTTGGCTTTTAGCTGCTGGAAGGAGAGACCCAGACACCATGCATCATTCTGTAATTGTCCTCCCGTCCCCCTCCCTGTGCTGCCCACATCTGATTCGTCCTATGTGCCCGGGCCCCCCCTGCAGCACTGCTGGCTTTCCTCTCCCGCCGGCTGCTGCAAATACACAGGCGGAGGGAAAGTGAGCAGGGCCGGGACAAGAGGTGGGCAGGAAGGGTGGCTGTCCTGGGCGCAATGGTTTTATTGCAGGGATGTGGGCACCCTGACCCTATCCCTAAGGGAAGGGGAGGTGCAGTTTGGCATCTCTACCCTGGGCGCTGGATGGCCTTTTTCCCAGCACTGACAGTACCAATTGCTCCTCTGTCAATTCACAACTGAGCATTGTAAACTGTGTTTACTATGCTTCCGTTTATGAATGGGAGGAGCCTCTGCCTCCTGTTCATTCATCTTCAGTGCAGCTGAGAAAGGAAGTGAAGAATCTGTGTCCTCAATTCCTCTCTCTGCCTCAAAGGTGAGATGTCAGAGGTCTGTTTAGACCCCTGATATTTCATCCAAGCCCTCTCCCCCACCCCATTAGTGTGGTTTAAAAAAATGTAAAAATACATTTTTTAAATTGTAAAAAAAAAAACACAACCCAAAACGTTCTTTAAAATTGGAAAAATATTTAATTGTTTTAATCCGGGGGGGGGGGGGGGTAGTCCCTGTCAGGTAGGCTGTATGGGGGGCCCTGATTTATAATGGCAACCCTGAATATGAAACATCTATGGTTACCTGGGAGTCTCTGCTGCAGAATTCTTTCTTTTTTTTAAATTGGTGTTTGCAGATGAACTCATAGCTCAGCACCATAGCATTTGACTTTCACACAGATTTTTATTACATCAGTTGCTGAGTCAATTTGTTTTTTTTTACCAACATAAAAATACAAGAAGACATGTACTGGGAAGAACTATGAAACCTATTTAACAAAGGTACATTATAAAGGTTTTATAATGATTTAAAAGTGATTCATACACATGGGTGTGTATTCTTCATCCCACTATTGATGAAACTGCCTACAAGAACCCCAACATGCAGGCATCAGTACTATGAAAAGCTGCAGGCTAGGTGTTTGGCACTAAAGGAAAGCCTGATCTAATGATTGCACATTTGATGCTTTATGCTCTTGATGTAAGGGTCCTAAGGGTAGGGAGAGGCTTGTGGTGTGTCACTAGTTTGGAACACAAAGTAAATTGTATACCTATTGCATAATCATATCCTACTTAATCTCTGATGTGAATCGGCATGCAAGAACTGGTTCTCTAATGGGTGAGGATATCATTCTTTATCAATTCTCAGGAAAAGGCAGCATAGTAGAGCCTTCTAAAAACAAAAACGTATCTGTATGTTTAATTTCTATCAAAAACCAAAAAAGAGCTTATTCTTTATTTTAGGATAGTGGCTAGAATCATGCAAACAATAACTTAAAGCGGTAGTAAACCGCTGCAGAATAAAAAAATAAAAAAACACCTGTAAGACAATGGCATAATTGTGTTGTCATACTAGCACATTATGAAATACTTCCCTTAGAACAAATCCCTTCCAGCGGTGCCCTGTCGCTGCTGAGAGGGCTGGCATCTTCCCCTGATCTTTCTTCTGGGTTTGCAGGCTCCGGCGCTGTGGTTGGGCATGCACGTGGGAGCTGTCAGTTTCGGTAAGAAGTTCTGAAGGGCTGGCACAATATGACAGACCTTCAAAGTGTATGCGCCAGTGATGTCAACGGCTGCACCTAGGGCGAACATCTCCTAAACATGCACTGTTTATTCATTTTACCTGCAGGTAAGCCTTATTATAGGCTTACCTGTAGGTAAAAATCCCAAAGCGGGCTTTCATACCGCTTTAAAGTGATATTAACCACTTGCCGACCGCCAACCGCAAGTTGACGGCGACAAAGTGGTGCGAT
>BLSH010093681.1:1376681-1394965 GCA_018402905.1 Glandirana rugosa
GCTTCCTGTGAGCAAGTGCTGTCCGTTCTACAGCGTTTGTGTGTTCCTGTAGCAACCTGTGATCCTGATTGTTTGTTCCTGTGACCCGGCTTGCCTTGACTCTGCTATTGACCTCCGCCTGCACCGACCTCGACTTCCATGACCACTCTTCTGCCTGCTCCCTTGTACCTCGCTGCCCACCAGTTAACGAACTCTGCTTGCACCCGACTACTCTTCAGCCTGACCCATCTGTACTGCTCTGACAGCCCGTTACTGACCCGGCCTGCACCACCACGCTTCAGCTTGCACGAGCACCTCACGGACCAGCACACCACCACCTGTGACCCAGTCCGACCCTCGTGCCTCCCTGCACTCTCAAGCTCCCTGTCCACACTACCAGGGGTTCAGGAATCAGGGTCATAAGAGAGGTTGCCCACTGCATAAGTCAGACTCCACCACCAGGTACGTGACACCTTTGCTCTACTCCTGCTTATTTATACCACCTGTTGGTGGACACAAGTGGACCACAAAATCTGGTCCGGAACCAACCCTGCTAAGGTGGCTGGTAACACCTGGACCGGATTTTCCCTTAGTCCACTGCAAATAAACTCATGCAAGGTGAAACATCCAAACGTCCATCGATCACCTCACCTTTCATACTGTCACACCTGTTATTAAAAGACAGATACTACCTTCAGTCCCCATGAGGGGTACGATAGAGGGGTTCCGCGGTCTAGTACACAGTAATCTGCTATATTTCTTCTTTCTTCTTTCCTTTCTCATCCTCCCTTTTTTCTTTTTTTTTATCTCCTTCTTTCTACCCTTTTCTCGATTTTCTAACTTATACTTCTACTGTTCTTTTTATGAATGCCTTGATGTGGGCTATAGGACAAAATCCTAGTTTATGCATGGAGACGCAGTGTTCTTTGGTTTAGTATAGACTATTCTAGTTTAATCTCACAGCAGCCTTTTATGGGATTCCCTCCCCCCTTTTTCTTTTCTTTTTATCTGGTATCCATATAGGAATGATAATCCTGAATTGACGTATGTGCTACTATTATCATTGTTATGTCTATAGTGAATGGACCACCTCAACCACTGCACTTCGTCCTCTTCACATGTCTCCATCTTGCCCATCCAGGTGGAGAAGTTTGTGGACAGTCCATATAATATTGTTTAGTTGGTATGATCAGAACACTATGGCTTTTAATTCCCTATTCCCTATTGTAACACCGTTGTTTGACAATTATATGTACAAGTTAGTACTTCACTGTTTGTCTAAATCTCTTTTCAATAAAAATCACTCGATAGGGGGCATGGCCGGGATGTGAGAGGAAGAAGACGGACGTTGCCTGGCCCCTGCTTTAAACCTTATCCTGCCATTGATCCGGACTCCTATTCTCCTCTCCACAGCCCTCATCAGGACACCCTGTGGGTTCCGCCGCTATCTCCGGGTAAGCTGCGTTCTTCCAAAAGCCAAACCTCCTGTACCAGCATCTCCGCTCCTTCATCGGCCATATTGACCATGAGGTGGTCTCTCAGCAGGATGTCGGTGGCCACGCAGACACCAGCTATGCCGACACCGATGACGGGCCCTACCACCGCAGACATCCTAGAGGCGATTAAATCCTTTAATGAGGTGGTCAAATCGTGCAAAGACACCCTAACAACCAAAATTGACTACGTTGCCACAGACATCAGCCTCATTAGGCATGACATGGATAGGTTCAGATCCAGGATGTCAGAGGCAGAAGACAGAATATCCCAGCTTGAAGACACGTGAACAGAGGTGCGTGCATTACAGGTTCAGGTGAAGGCCCTGCAGGACAAAGCCATAGACACAGAAAATAGATTGAGACAAAATGATCCCAGAATCCTGGGCCTCCCTGAAAGAGCAGAGGACCCCAGGCCCGCAGAGTTTGCAGAGACCTTCTTGGGGCAACTGCTGGACCTGCCTGCGATGCGGCCAACGTTTGTGGTGGAGAGGGCCCACAGGGCCCCCCTCCACACCGCCTATCCCGGGTGCATCACCAAGGCCCTTTCTCCTAAAGTTGCTGAACTATGGCAACAGGGACCAGATCCTGGCGGCGGCTAGAACCAAGCAAGATCTTCGCTTTAACGACTCCAAAATCCTTCTCTTCCCGGATTACTCCCCAGAGGTCCAACAGCGCTGCTGTTCCTTTACTGAGATTTGCATGCGGCTATGGGAAAGGGTCCTGAAGTTCAGCCTCTTATATCCCAGCAAACTCCGGATTGTGGATGGAGATCGCACGCAGTTCTTTGATACCCCAGCAGCAGCCGCATCCTGGCTGGATGGGCGCTGATTCCGCCCACAGTTTCTCCCTGACAGAATGCACTGACTCAGCTGGATTACAGCAAATGGTTATGGGTTTTTACTGATGTTTTCTTATTTTGCACTTTGTTGTTTTTTTTTTCCCACCCTTGTCCTGCGGCAACAACAACCATGATTCCGAGGTCTGACAATAATATCCTGATTTGGAATATTGCTCCACTGCGACATGGCCGCTGGACCTGACCTTCCATGTCCTCAGGATTTTACTTACTTCCTACAGAATCCTTATAATGGAGCCATACACCTTGGGCCAGGCTAGACTGCTCTCTACAATACTCCTAGACTGTATTTTGGACGGATCGACCACAGTACAGCACTACCTGGTTGCCCCTAGAACACCCGCTGGTAGATTTTTTGCTCTATCCAATGTGGGTTACAGTTTTCGTTAAGGATATACCGGCGTCTCCCTGTGTTTTTGTTTTTTGGGGTTGACAGCCGGTAAGGGCGGGGTGGACAACTTGTTGTCCGGCTGGGTAAATGTATGTATGTTAAGCTTTCCAATATCTGGCTGTGTCAATTTACCTTATGAGCTCTCTACACGTTTGCTGCTCTCGAGATGGTCCTGCGGGCTTTACGCCCCTATTCCAGTCTTGATCATGCCCAAATTACATGATGGCTTCCAGTGATAGTTCAAAACTCACCATTTTATCCTGGAACGTCAGGGGTCTAAAAACTCTACATTTAAACGAGCACTTCTCTTTAAATGCCTTAAGCTACACACTCCCCACCTGATACTACTTCAGGAAACACATCTCGAGGGCAGCAAACTTCAGGCCTTGAAGAGGCCATGGATCCAAAGGGCCATCCATGCCTCTTACTCTACTTACACCAGGGGTGTTTCTATTTTGTTTAGTAAGACCTTTCCCTGTGTTATAGAACACATATTGACAGACCCTCAGGGCAAATATGTGGTAGTGGTCTTCACCTTATGGGGCGTGCGCTACTTGGTTGTCAGTATATACACCCCCCCTTCTCCCCCGCCATCCTGTATACCATTCTGGGGAGGTTTACCCCATATTGCCGAGCTAAATTACTACTAATGGGAGATTTTAATGCTATTCTTGCCCCCAATCTAGATCGGCCAGTCCCACCAAAAAACTTCACAGTGGATCTTCGTGCCTGGGCTTAGGCAACGGGGGTTACAGAGGTGTGGAGGTGGAAACACCCCACGGCCAGGTCCTGCTCCTGTTTTTCAACCCCTTATAAAACAGCATCCCGCATAGACCTGGCTTTCACAAACCCCTCTATGCTGTCAGATATTCTGGAAGCCGAATATCTACCTAGTGGCCTCTCGGACCATGCTTCTTACCTTATGCTCCCCCTCCACTCGCTCCCGGACCTGCTGGAAATTAGGGTCACTTTGGGTGTCCCATCCTACCTTGGTGGACACCATCGCACCTCGCCAAACCGAATTCTGGGACCAAATTCTGGGTCATTCTCTCCTGAAGTTACCTGGGATGCTTTTAAAGCGTTCACCCGAGGGTAGTACATATCCTCTACTGCTGGGGTTCACAGGGAAGAGACAGCCACCACCACTGCCCTCCAGGACACTGTGGTGACCCACACCTCAACATCTGAGAATGATTCCACTGAGGCTAACTTCGACTCTCTCTGCATGGTGCAGCTGGCTTTACAGCTGCACCTAGCGGAGATCACCAGACTGGATCAATATCACAGCAGACAACGTTATTTTGAACAGGGTGACAAAAATGGCCGTCTGCTGGCAATGATGGCACAGCATGACTAACCACTGACAGTGATACCCAACATAGTTACTCCCTCGGGGGAGCCAGTGTCATCCCTTCCGGATATACTGGATGCTTTTCAATGGTTTTGCTCCACACTTTATACCTCCGCCTTGCCTCAGGACTTCCAACCTAGTGACTTAGACCCTGGGCTAGACCCACTGGCCCTGGGATGGCTCTCCAATTCTGATCGGGAGTCACTAGTGAGACCAATATCCCCTGAGGAGGTGCTAAATTCCATCCGCTCCTTCTCCGCCGGTAAATACCCTGGCCCAGACGGGCTCCCCATAGAATTTTATAAGGCTCACGGGGACCTGCTAGCTCCTAAACTTGCTCAATTATATTCTAAATGCCTGGCAGATGGGGCTCTACCGACCTCCATGGGCCACGCACACATAGTGTTAATTTACAAACGCCGCAAAGACCCCACGTCCTGTTATTGATATAGGCCAATCGCCCTTCTCAACGCCGATTTCAAGATCCTTACTAAACTACTAACCATGAGACTACAGCCCCAACTGACAACAATAGTTGACTCTAACCAAATGGGCTTTATGGTTCAATGGGGCAACATTGAGGAGACATTTTTTACGAATATCCATGCACAACATCTCAATGTGGGAACCAGGGTGGTGGCCTCCCTAGACATCGAAAAGGCCTTTGATACGGTCGAATGGCCCTTCTTATGGGAGGTCCTTCACCGTATGGGGTTCCCGCTGGTCTTCATCGACTGGTTATGGGTCTTATATAGAAATCTGACATCTGCCATAAAACTGCGGGGGGGGGGGGCTGTCACGATCCTTCCCACTGTTCAGGGGCACCAGGCAGGGCTGCTCTCTCTCTCTGGCACTGTTTGCCATCGCCATTGAACCCATAGAGGAGGCCCTGCGCAGCTCCCCACACATAAAATTGGAGGGCTGGAGGAGAGAGTAGCCTTGTATGCTGACAAACTCCTGTTGTTCCTCAACGGTGCCGATACTATCCTCAGGAGAGCTCTTCAGGTCCTGGACTCCTTTTCCGGAATCACAGGCCTTAGGGTAAATTAGGCTAAGTCTTTACTCTTTCCCATCAACCCCTCAGCCCGCACTTCTGCTTCCCCAGACATTCCCCTTCAGTGGGTTCAGAGCTTTAGGTACCTGGGGGTGGTGGTGTCCAGACGGGTCTCGGACTACATAACCTTATCACCAATCATACAGGAGGTTAGATTCAAGCTGAAGGCGTGGGAATCCTTACCCCTGGCCATGTTGGGGCATATAGCTCTACTAAAAATGAAAATTTTACCGAAATGTATGTATTTGTTTCGTCATTCACTACAAAGGAGACCTTTTTTACACAGCTGCAATGCCTATTCTCCTCCTTTTTGTGGGGTCCCAAAAATCCCAGATATAGGTGGTCCACATTGATGCGTCCAGCCTCCCAGGGAGGTCTGGCGCTTCCTGACCTCCACAAATATTTCCTCGCCACTCAACTGATCACTGCGGCCTGGTGGCTTAACCCAGACCACACCAACTCCTCTACCATGCTAGAGGCTGCAGTGGTGGTTAATTCCCTAGAAGCTCTGGGGTTTTTGCTGTTCCGGGGGGCCCACGTGCTCCATACTCCTTAACGCCTTCCATGCTCACCACACTCCAGGCGTGGAGAGGTACCCCAGCCAAGCGGTCTCTCCTAATGCCCTATTATGGCTGAACCCCAACCTCCCACATCTATATCAGTTGCCAGAACCCCACGCCTGGATGAAATATCATGTCAAGACCATGATCCAGGTGACAGCCACCCACTCCCTGAAATCTTTTTCCAAATGAGGGAAGATTTCAACGTCCCTTCATCCTATTTTTTTCGCTATATGCAGCTTTCACACGCCTTCAGTTGCCAGTTTGCCCATCAGGCCCCGCAGGTGATCAGGTCGACTCTAGAAAGTCTTCTCAGGTTAGAGTGAGCTGACAAACCTACCTCCAGACTGTACTCATTTCTGATAACGACCTCCCTCCCGAGCTTAGATAGATGGGAGTGGGATATTCCTGAATTCAACAGTGATTCTGGGATTACATTTGGGATCTCCCTTTTAAGTCCCTAGTATTAACGAGGGATAAGATCATCCGATTCAAGATAGCCCACCGTGCATACTTCACCCCATACAGGCTAAATAAGATGAACCCTGACTCCCCGCAGACTGCTGGAGATGTTGAGAGGTCCCTGCGGACTTCTCACACATATTCTGGAAATGCCTGCACATTGCCGGGTTCTGGAAGGAGATACTGGCCATCATACATCAGCTTACCTCCATCCAAGTTCCATCCTCCATGTCGACCTGCATACTGGGCCTGATAGAAAATCTTATCCCAACGGTGGCTGGTCGCACACTGGTGGGCCTACTTCTGTTTTATGCCCGTAAGGCCATAGCGATACACTGGCGTAAACCTAATCCCCTACCTCTCACATACTGGAAAAAGCTTGTCAATGATAGCTTACCACTATACAAAGACACTTATGCTAACAGGGGTTGCCCTGCCAAATATGACAAAGTCTGGTCAAAAAGGCTTGCAGATCCCTCCACAGCATCTGATTCCTCGTGAGTTGTGGTGATATCAAATAGTCATTTAAAGATTAATTGTTTTTTTTCCTCACTCATGCCGTCTTTGCTATGTGGGAGTTTTGCGTGTGGCCTGACTGGACCAAAGGAAATATTGAGTTAGAGAGACTGCAAAGATATACTCAGCAATCATATCTCATCCATTTCAAGTGTACACGTATTAAAAGATATGTATGACGCTATAATGTTCCCTTCTAACTAATTGAACACAGCCTGTGTGCATTGTATTGTATGTTGTATGTGTTTACTATTAAAAAATCAATAAAAAGATGTAAAAAAAAAAAATCACTGGAAAAGAAAAAAGACAGCAGTTACAGGATTCCAATGGATAAAGATGAGAGCACCTATCATGTTTTTATTGCCTTTTGTGCCCCTGTTAGTAAGAATCACCTGTCTATTTGTCCTGTTTAATGAGAGTGAAAGAGTTAAAGTGGAATAAAATCCCAAATTTTGGGTTGTCACCAAAACAGGAATAGAGCGAAAATCTAGGACACTAGTTCCGGGGATCCTGGTGACAACAAAGCATTCCTTCACTTTGGAGGGATTCCCTCTAACTTTGCATTTTGGCATTTTGAGACAGAAAGTAAAGGGAAATCCCCCTAATGGGACACAGATGGCAAAAAAAAAAAACTGGCAGGGGTTATAATCCTCCTTTACTCTACCGAAAATGTAAGAAAAAAAAAAACAGTTTGCCTTTAGGAAAGAAAATTGCTCGATTTCCCCATCAATACAGTCATTGTTGATGGGAGGATCTCTCTCGCGGCGCTATTGTGTTCTGCTGGCAGTGATCGGCCACAAGAAAAAAGACAGGATGGCTGTACTGAAGTTGATCGATAGATGGACTTCAGCACAACCTGCCTGCACTTAGATGGATTGAAATTTGGCCTGGTCCTGCCGAACTAGCCTCATTTTGATCCGTCTATAGCCAGCCTAAATAAAAAAAACACTTTTAATCCCGTCTAAAACCCTGATCTAGCTATTTTATCTTTATTTTATTTTTTTATTTATTTATCAAACACTGACTTCTTTTTTTTACATATTTCTCCTTCGACTTTCTTTTTCTTCATTCAGAGGAAAAAGCGAGTACAGTGGTGGGTTTTGCTGAGTAGCCAATCATAGGCTATCACTGTAATCATGTGGTCAAGTACTGGTCCCTCCAGCTTCAGATCATTAGTACGAGACCATAGCTGTTAGTGACAGCTTGATTTCTCTGATGGGAGCTCACTATGCAGCATGCTTCCAGCACAAATGCCAGAGCTCATATATGCGGTGCCTCAGAAGAAGGCCCACTGTACTGTGCTACACTGCTGCATGGTAAGTCTCATTATTAGGGCTTGTTGAAGCTTGCAGTTGGTGGGCGGAGGGGCTGTAAAAATACATGGATGTGCTGAGTTTTTACTGCCCCCAGCCACTCCTCCTTGAAGGAGAAGTACAGCCAAAGCTCATTTGGCTGTATTTCTACTGTGAATCACACAAATGCAGTTCGTTCTGCACTCCTGTGACCCGTTTTCAGCTGACAGCAGGCTGAATCCCACTGTCAGCTGACGTCACAAAGTCGGTCCAGGCTGGGGAAAGATCACAACCATATGGTCGGGATCCACCTAGGAGTCTGGACTGACACCTGGCTCAGCCTTTCAGTGAGCCGCTGAGAGCCTGGGCCAGTCGCTCCCGCCACCTCCATAGCCTTGCTCTCCAGTGAGAGTGGGGTGGGTGGGGTGGGCAGAACAGACAGCGGTGACTGACAGTCACTAGCTCTCTGCTTACAGAGCATTGAGAACTGAGTGATCGCTCGGTTCTCAGTTCTAGAGCCGGCCGGTAAGTATGGTTCCAAAAAAAAAAAAAAACATACTTCTCTTTTAAAGTGGAACGAAACACCACAAAGTGAAAACACTATTTAATTCATGTTTATTATTCAAAGCAAATGCACCCTTCCATCCATGTCTTTATGCTTTATTTTGTTGAGAAATCACTTTAAAAAACATTCCCCTAGCCTTTCTAGCTGTGGCCATCTTGAGTAAGGGCAAATGATTCATGTAGCATTTAGTCCCTATAATCTGTTGTCCCTGAGCTCAGGTATGCAGGCAGAAGGGTGTGCTTAGCTGAGAAAGCCTTTCCTCTCCTCCTCCATATGAAAAAAAAATGCCCATGAAGACTGGTGGCATGTATGACATCATTTTGGCCTAGGCCAGAAACCAGGAAGCAACTGAAGAAATGTGAAAAATAAAAGTTTAAAACAAGCAAATATAATATACATTTTAATCTACAGTATGGATTAATCATAGCAGCATAAGGATTAAACATAGATAATGTTAATTGTGAGAGTTCAGTTCAACTTTAAAGTGGTTGCAAAGGTTCCAGATTTTACCTTCCTGAAACCTATGCATAAAGGTTAAAAAACGTTCTCTGTGCAGCAGCCTTCCAGCCCCCTACCCCTAATACTTACCTGAGCCCCATCGCGATCCAACAAAGTGCAAGAGAGCCGTGGCTCTCCGGGGACTCAACATCGTCATTGGCTGAGCCATTCCTATCAATCACAGCCAGTGAGCCAATGTGAAGGGAGAGGGGGCGGGATCAAGCAACACAGCTCTGTGGGTGAATGGTGCTGCTTGATCTGGGTGCACTTGGCAGGAGGGAGGGGCCAGGAGCGCCAGCAGGGGAACCAAGAAGAGGAGGATTGGGGCTGCTCAGTGCAAAACCACTGCACAGAGGAGGTAAGTACTGTATAACATGTTTGTGTTTTTTAAAAAATCTATATATTGCCTTTAATATCTCTTTAACCACTTGCCGACCGCCGATCGGCATCCGACGGCGGCAAAGTGGCTCGTTCCCGCAAAACGCCGTCATACGACGGCGGCTGCGGGAACGAGTTTAGTGAGGGCGCGCCCGCGCGCTCACTGTGTTCGGGGAGGGCCAGGGAGGGGGTGCGGCGGCTTCGATTGCCGCCGGCTACCCGTGATGGCCCCCCCGGAGCGAAGGAGCGGAGGTCCGTGTATGTAAACACGGACCTCCGCTCTGTGTGAGGGGGAAGGGCTGTGATCACAGCCTTTCTGTACGTGAAGGCTGTGACCACTTCCCTTCCCCAGCTAGGCAAGTCCCCATACAGTTAGAACACGCCCAGGGAACACAGTTAACCCTTAGAGCGCCCCCTGCAGGTTAACACCTTCACTGCCAATGGCATTTACACAGTAATCAGTGCATTTTTATAGCACTGATCGCTGTATAAATGCCAATGGTCCCAAAAAAGTGTCAAAATGCTCCGACATGTCCGCTGCAATATCGCAGTACCGCTAAAAATCGCAGATCGCTGCCATTACTAGTAAAAAAATAAAAATAAAATAAAAACCCCAAAAATGAATTCTCATCATCCGTAAACGCGACCACTTTTGCGCAAACCAATCAATAAACGGTGATTGTGATTTTTTTTATCGCAAATATGAGGAAGAATATAAATCGGCCAAAAACGGTGAAAAAAAAAGTTTTTTTATATTTTTTTTTTGGATTTGAATTTTAGGAAAAAGTAAGAAATTTGTTTTTTTTTGCAAAATTGTTGCTCTTCTTTTGTTTAGAGCGGCGATCAGAAATGACGCAGCGGTGATCAAATACCACCAAAAGAAAGCTCTATTTGTGGGAAAAAAAGGACGCAAATTTCGTTTGGGTACAACGTTACACTACCGTGCAATTTTCAGTTAAAGCGACTCAGCGCCGAATCGCAAAAAGGGCTCCGGTCCTAAAGCTGGAAATCCTTCCGGGGCTGAAGTGGTTAAGCTGCAAAGACCCCCTGTTGTGTTCGCTGGGTACTAATGCCTGCCAAACGCGACCCATTCAAGTAAATGAAGCAAGGTGGTACATTGTTTAGGGGCTTACAAATGGTGAGGAGGAGTTCTCACTGCCTGTCAATGCTTCTAAAAAGCAATCCAAGAGCCGATCACTTTTCAGAGGTGCACGTTCAAAGAGCCCTTGAGGTAGAAAATTGATACCTTCGCTGATGGTTAACATATCTTCCTACTGATGGAAAGCAGAGGTCCTCTAAGTAGGCCTGAATGATGCCTGTGTTAATTGGACAACACCGTTAATGGCAGGGTAGAAAACGGGAACAAATTTGCGCTCAGGGAAATTAGTTGGCTAACACTAAATTTATTTATAGAGAAAAAGAATAAGACCCCTTTCACACTAAGGAGTTTTTCAGGCGTTTTTGCACTAAAATTAGCACATAAAAATCACATGAAAAACACTCCCCAAGCATCTCAATGGGTGCTTTCACACGAGGCGTCGTGCTTGCTAGGCATTGCTAAAAGTCCTGCAAGCAGCATCTTTTCAGCTTGTTTTGTACGCTCAAAATAACGCCTCAAAAACGCCCATGTCCATTGAAAATAAAAGCGCTTCAAAAGCGCGGCAAAAATGCACACTAAAATCATGGCGTTTTAGAGGATTTTAAAGGCTTTTTTCCAACGCCTTGGTGTGAAAGGAGCCTATGTGTATATACACTGATTGTAGCTGAACTTGCAGCCACTAACGTAGCCGGCTGAAACTGCACTGGGGACTGCACACATCTGGTGAGACAACAATTGTGAGAAAGGTTAGGAATAGCAGCAGTGTAATGTGCCTGCAGGGAAAGAGGTGATGTGAGGAATTTCACCTTTGGAGAAAAAACGGCGTTATTAGGTGAGCCCACACCTCACACTGTGCTACAAGATCTACCAGTGGGATTACCAGGATTTACACATTGTTAATGCATGAGTACATCACAATGCTTCATATCAGTGAGCTGTGGATTTTAAGTGCGTCTGCTCCTGCTCACAACACAAGCAGCAGTGTTGGGGGATAAAAAGGTATTACCTATCAATTTCCTACAAACTGGAGGCATCATTGTTGGTAAGAACAGACAGCTTGGCCATGTTAGTTTTCATTGCAAAGCCCTCTGCCCTAAGAATCTTGCATTTGACCTAAGTGTCTGTAACACTAATCAGCCAGTAGAAACTCCCTAACTCCAAACCCAATCCCAAAGGGTTATTTCACACTAGGTGCATTGGGACTGTGTTAGGTACCCTTTCAACCGATGTATTGCCTTAAAGCACATGGCCATCACATGCAGTTGAATCCCACCCAGAATATGCAGGTTGCTGGGATCCAACGACTGCACAGCCCACTCCATACTGTCCTTTGCATGGATGGTGGCCAGTGGCCTAAGCTTCCCACCCTCCTGACCGTGTATGTTTAAGCCCCTTAATCCCAGGAGCACTCACACATTAAGTCCATTCACCAGGACCCTCCAGCCAGGTTTGCACCAGCAACCACTTCTTTTACTTCACCTTCCAGGAATTTGCTGTAAAAAGGCACTTAGATATTTACATGGAGGCCTGGTCTTGCAATAAGGCAGTAGTTGATACAGAGTAATCCAGAGTAATAGCATAGTATAGAAACTGTCCAAAATGTGGATGATGTGTTAAATAGTTACTTTATCTTTGGAGGTGCTTTGTACCTATGGTGATAATTTAAAACTGGTTCTCCCTATTCTCCCCAGTCAATCCTCTAGTTCATTGTTCCTTTCTCCCCAGAGGGAAGAACCAAGGGGAACACCAGCTCCTGGCTTAATGTCCTTTGTGGAAATCTGCTCAATCTCAGTTGAGAATCACCTTCTTCCCATAAACTGTTCAGTGTGGGGGACCCCTCAGCAGCATCTCCCTCAAATTGGGGAGAGAAAGAATCTCCCTCAAATTGGGGAGAGAAAGAGAACCTCCAGCAGGCCTTCCTTGTCCTCAGATCCCCTGGTCAGCAAGACCCCGAGCCCCAGCTCCACCCATAAAGGGACTCCCTAGAGCCCTCCACAAAAGGAGCAGCAACCCTAAAATTAACTTAAGCCTGGCTCCACATGCTTGAAGATGCATTAGCATTTACATGAGTACAAAGAGGAACGGACATTCACTTCAATGGCTGGCTGTAGCTCCCCAGGCGTGGGAAAATGCTTGGAATTTTATGCGAGACATATTTTATGTCTGCAAACACCCAAGTGCATGAGGCGTAAAGGAGAATTTACAAAGATTGTACACCCAGATCATAATATATATGGGTGGTTTAATTATAAACCATCATTTCAAACATTCTTTTTTTTCAGAAACAAAGGTTTGACACAACAAAGAACGGATCTATTGGGGTTAACTCAGTTGCATTTTTCACCAGTACCAGGTGTAACCCTTTCAACAAAAAAAGCTGATGAAGTTACCCATTCAGTGTATTCATTTCTAAAAGATACCCAGGAGAATTCATAAGCAGTGTCTAAAATACTGACTATCAATCTTGGGTAAGCGTGGAGGCACCTCAGCTCTCAGTGCAGCTGTACTTTCTTCCTGCTGCTACACCTGTCAGACAGCACAGCAGCAGAGAGTTTTGTACCAAGGGCAGAACTTGATGGGGACTCACTGAGACACTAGTTTCCCATGAAGTCTGCGCCCCTTGTGATTGACAGTAGGCAGTGGGCGGATCCTTAGCCAATAGCCAGCCTGCTTGGCTATAAAATCTGCCCACTGCTTGCTGTAAATTACAAGGCGAAGGTAGGCCTTATGGGAACTAGTGTCTCGGCTTCCCCATCACGCTCTGTCCACTGCAGCATCAATGATTGCTAGGAGGCTGTCAGCTGTGAAGCAGACAGCTTCCATAGCAACTAGTGACAAGGAGAGGAGGGTATATGCCACTCCACTACACTGCATACAGAGACATGCTTGCTACCTGTCCCACTAAGTTAGAGTAGGGCCTAATTACCTCCAGTTTTGTTTGCTGTGATCTGGAGGTAATTATTTTTCTGCTTAGGCATCAGTCAGAACAACGATTTTACAACCTTTTGAGGACTTTGTGTTACTAGATGCTGCAGTCTTCAAAGCAGATTCCACATCCTACAAGAATGCCCCCTTAGCACCAATATGCAAGCCAACATTTACGTTGCCAAAACCATGGTAATGCTTATACAACAGCACATGCTGTCAGATGTCCTAATGGGCTTTTGTGTCAGGGTCAGGGCTGAGGCTCGGAGACCAGTAGCTATATCAGTAGAGTAGCTCTCACCGACCAGCAGGATAAGTACACAAGCAGGTCACCCTGCAGATGACATGGGCTGAACCTGGGGTGCAGGATCTAAGCACTAACCAATGTTCACCAGGGGTCCTGATGGTGGAGATGGGTTTTGCTGTGTGTTAATACCCAGTCGCAGTCCTCAGGATGTCCCCACCAGGAGGTGAGCAACCTGGGGTCCAGTAGCAGATATACCAGGCAGGGATCAAGCACAAGCATAGTCAGTAAACAAGCCAAAGGTCAGTAACAAGTGCTTGCAGGTTGGGATCAAGCAGAAGTGTAAGCGAGGAACAAGCCAAAAGTTATAACAAATGGTTGCAGGTTTGGATCAAGCGGAAGCATAGTAAAGTGGTAGTGGAGATAAGGACAGCAAAGGAGCAAGATATTGGCTGGAGAGAGCATAATAATCTGACAAACAGGAAGTGCAGAGACATGGTTTGAATAGGAAGTTCATGAAAGTTCATGAGAGGAACAAGGAGTTTTCACCAGAAACAAGGTACAAGGTAAGATTTTGCACGGGATCAGATGGGATGCTACCCAGCTTTTCAGGTGGCTCAGAAAGAAGAGCTACTGCCAGATACAGCAGATGTCATGGTTTCAGATACTGGTCCTGCTGTATGCGTCACTGGTGGGCTGGTTAAAAGATCCAGGATGAAGAAGCCAGTTACTGATGTACAGATCTGCTGCCCTCTCCTGTTAGCTGTTAATATCACATAATAATGTATTAGCACATCCTGTCTCTTGGAGGCTGGCTTTAAAAACCCCTGAAGAAAGAAGAAAAGAGGGAGGAGAGGTGAAGACCACATGTCCTCATAAAAGGACTGTTGCTAATCCAGACCAGAAGCAGAGACTATTAGGCTTCATGTACACTGCTGCTCCTAAAATCAAGTTTAGGAGCTTTTGGCATTTTATTTTGGCAAAGCTCCTGAGCTCAACTTAATAAAAGCTTATGTGCCCATACACACATAGGCTTTTACCAGAGTTTAGGAACAGCAGAATTTAAAGGCAGTCAACGCTCTTCTCCTGAATGCAGGAAAAATTGCGTTCAGGAGAGGAGCTTTTGGGCATAAAAAATGCCAAACACTCTTAAACACACGTAAACGCATCTGAACCACAATTAAATAAATAAACTCCCAAACACCAAATGCTGCTAAACTCTGCTATGCGCTGATTTACTGCACCTTTGTGAGTGTAATATTTGACATATTTCCAGAATAAACACTTTTAATGCTACGCTTAGAAGGCGCCACTTTTTTCTTCTACTTACCTTGCAGAGTCCCTTCTAGCTCTCATACAGTTGGCAGCCATCTATAAATAGCCCCCCCCCCCCCCTCACCTTCCACAAGGACTTTTTACCATCGGACATTGTTCTAGAGACTATTCCTTGTCATCTGCTCTCCCCTATATGTTTTTACAGCAGTCTCAGCTGGGGAGCGCCATCTAATCATTTGCTATTGTCTGCTAAACTCTGCTAAACTCACTTAAACTGGTTTGAAATGCAGCATAGGTAAGTTTTTAACGCTAATTTTCTCCTGCCAGGAAAAACAGAGTTTACAATAAACCAGTGTACATGAAGCCTTCCTGTGTTCTTGCAGTTTTACTGTAGCTGGCCATAACTTGCGCAAACTGTTGGGCTATATAAATCCTTTATTATAATAATATTAATAATAATAACTTCTTGATCTGAATCCTAGTGACAGACTTATCGCAGTCCTATTGTTATTAGCTCCCATGCACAGTACCAGATAGCTAGGTCTGTACAACTATATTTGTGTGGAGGTCTACTATCATGTTAATCTCTTGAAACCTTGGAAGGACAGAGAGACTTTACTGGCAGTGCCAACTCCCCAAAAGGACATGGCCCTGTGACACCCAAGGTACCCATAACTGAAACCTTGTCAGAGGCCCAACAAAAGGACATTAAAGAGTTTGTGAGTAAGAATAGAGATTTTTTCTCTCACCTACCCGGACTGACCACAGTTAGGCCCCTTTCACACACACGGACCGTTTGTCCGTTTTTCATCCATCTGTTGATGGATGAAAAACGGACATCAATGCATCTCTATGGAAAAACGGATGACAACTGATGATCATGTATTTGCATCCGTTTTCATCCGCTTCCGTCAGCATCCATTTTTTTGAACGGATGAAAGTCCTATTTTTCATCCGTCAAAAAAACGGATCGGACGAAAAACGGATGTAAACTGACGAACGGTCAGTTTTTCATCCGTTTTTGCATTGGTAGTGAATGTAAAAAAAAAACTGATGAAAAACTGATGACCACATATGAAAAAACGGATGAAAAAAAACGGATGAAAAACGGATGAACTGATGAACTGATGAACGGCCCGTGTGTGTGAAAGGACCCTTATACAGCATGACATAATTACGGAACCAGGTGTCTTTCATTAAAGCATCCAGAAAAGCATACCCCTAGACTAGTCAATGAGTCTGAAGAGTAATTAGAATTGTGTGCCTAGCTGCGGGGCAGTTACTGGAAGAAGAATCCTGGGCTTCTACTCAGCGGTTCCCAGGGGCGTAGTGATAGGGGTTGCAGGGGTTGCAATGGCAATCGGGCCCCATGCTCCAAGGGGCCCGTGTGCTTCCCTTGTACACCTGGATAGGAGGGATGGTGGGGGCGGCATTTAGTGGAACCATGCTCCTCCATTTTCCTCCTAATGGAGGAGATTGGTTTCTCTATATGTTGCCCCCGCCGAGGGGGTCCCTGTGTCCCCCCACAGAGTTGTTGTCTTTCCCTCCTCCTCTCTCCTGCCAGCTGCTGTAGAAGATGAGTCATGATGGAGAGATGGGAACAGGTCGGTAAATTTGTCATTTACCGGCTCCTTCCTTTTCTGAATGGACAGAGTCAGTGATTGGTACCAATTGGTTCATTCATAACTCAAGTATAGTAACCTGTTTTTACTATACTTCTGTTTCTGAATGAATGGGAGGCTTGGTACTCGACTATTCCTGTCCATTCAGTATGCGCAGCTGAGGCTACACAGATGGAGATTGAGGGCTGAGGTTTGTTTATATCCCTGATATCTCATCAAAGCCCCCCAACAGAGCTCCTAAAATAAATTGTGAAAAATTATAAAAATAAAATTGTAAAAGAAATAAAATGAAATGGTAAAAAAATAATAAAATTAAAATAAAAATAAAAAAACTACTGACACCAGTGAGGGAATTATCAGGATTGCAAAGGTTGCTATAGGGACTGGGCCATGGCATTTCACCACCATGGGGAGGCCTGAAGATGGCAGAAAGGGGACCCGCTGCAGAACCTGTGAAAGTAATAAAGGGACCCGTGATGGGAGTAAAGGGCCCCAGGATCAGTGGGAAGAGGGAAGGGCCCTGGCCAGGGGTCAGTGGGGCCCTTCATAATTTCTTGCACTGGGGCCCTGAATGTTCTAGTTATGCCTCTGGCGGTTCCTGCGGGGGTAGCACTACATATACATGAGCATTGAGTGTACAATGCACCTGTTGATTAGGTTTTCAAGTTTCCTGTGCAGGTTTTTCTACTATTGTATTTCTGGAGCAGGCTGGAACCATTGAGATGTCTGAAGCCACAGTGTCAATAGCTGCCAGATGTTTAGTAGACCACTGAAGGTGGGGTTTTACTACTTTACAATGCTTTTTTTTCGGGTTGCACTGATACTGATACTGGTATCAGTATTGTTGCCGATACAAAGCATTTGCATGAGTACTTGTACGATGCTTGACCCGATACTTGGGCAGCCTCACAGATGATCGGTGCAGCACAATCACCAATCTCCCTTTATAGCTTTTCTGACAGCCGCTTCTCCTCCTCTCCCTCCCGTGGCTGTCAGGGAGATCGGTGCTTGTAACTGCCCCCACTGCCGCACCAATCTCCCCTGACTTTCCCCCTCTGTCCTCCTCTGGGTCCCGATCCATTTCGTCTTCTGGCTCCCTCTCTGTGTCCTCCTCCGGGTCCCCCTCTGTGTCCTCCTCCGGGTCCCCCTGCGTCCTCCCTGGCTCTCCATGTCCTCCTCCGGGTCCAGATCCGTTTTGTTCTCCGGGTCCCCCTCTGTGTCCTCCTCCAAGTCCACCTGCATCCTCCCCAGCTTTCCCTGTCCTCCTCTGATGTCCCGGCTCTTTCAGGATGGAGAGCAAAGGAAGGAGCAGGTAAATCTGTTATTTACCGGCTCCTTCCTTTTCCACATGCACAAATGTCAGTGATCACTGACTCTGCCCATTCACAACTGAGCATTGTAAACTGTGTTTGCGATACTTCAGTTTGTGAATGGAGAGGAGCCTCTGTCTCCTGTCCGTTTATCTCCAGTGCAGCTGAGTCTGCAGAGAAAGGAACTGGGGAATCTCTGTCCTCAGTCCCTTGCTCTATCTCAAAGAGGAGATATCAGGGGTCTGTTTAGACCCCTGATCTCACCAAAGCCCCCCCCCCCAACAGGGCTGATTAAAAAAAAGAAAAAAAAAGAAAAAATTGTGTCTGTGTGCCTATTTACACACGGAGCTGCGTGCCGGCCCTGCTCCATCTGTCTCCTGATTGGCTCACATGTCCAGGGAGCCCGCAATG